>CM017322.1:35223567-35351300 GCA_006937295.1 Carpinus fangiana
AAAAAATGAAAATATTAATATACTTGAAAATAACTATTCTAGGAAAAAAAAAAAAAAAAAACTGTAGTGTAATTTTTCATTAAAAAATAACAATTGAAAAACTAAAAGAACTGTTATTGAAAAAAAATATAAAGAAAAAAATAACTGTAGTATAATTTTTCATTGAGAAACAACTAATAGAAACTCTCTCTTTCTCTCTTGTCTTTTTCTGGAATTGATTGAAAATTTACAAAATAGAAAAAAAAAAATATATATATATATATATATAAGAGACAAAAACAAAAATGGAAGAACATAAGCACCGAAAATAAAGATAAAAAAAACATATAAAATGACAATACTAATATAATGGAAAATAAATGTTTTTTGTTTTTTTAAACCATCCTTCACATAGATAAAAGTAAAAGAAATTAATTTTAAGACATACAGGAAAACAAAAACAAAAACAAAAAAAAATACAATTGAAAAATTGAGTGTGAAATATATTGAAAAAATTGAGTTTCCACAAAAAGAAACTCTCTCATTATTATTTCTCGAATTCAATGTAAAATTTACAAAAGAGAAAATTTGTGAACCTTTTATTTTTTTGATTAAGACAATTAAATATATTACAAATAAAACTCATACGTTTTAATTGTATCATATTGAGATATAAATGTAAAGCAAGAGAAGATAAAAAATAAAATAAAGACAGATAATTTGTGAACCTTTTGTTTTCTTCATTAAGACAATTAGACATAAAGCAAGATAAGATAAAAAGAAAATTAGATAAAGAGAGAAAGAGATAATTTGAAAATCTTTTGTTTTCTTCATTAAGACAATTCAATGCATTACAAATAAAACATCTATGTTTTAATTGTCTCACTAAAAGGCTATCTAAACGGACAAGGATCCTCTCCGGTCCAAAATGGACTGAAAAGCATTCAATTGATGGCTAGGATCTCTAGGAGAGATCCTAAGGCCATCAATCCGCCACGTGGCGCATTAAAAAAAAATAATATTTTACTATTTTACTTTTAAAAATAATTTGTTTAAAAAAAAAATAAAAAATAAAAAGGAAGAAAAAGAAGAAGAAGAAGGGTGGCTGGCCACCCCCATCTTGGCCAGGCCACCACATTTTAGGATATGGGGTTAGCGTAGCCACCCCATGGGCCGGTTGGAGGTGGCCGATTCACCCCCAAGGGCCATGGGGTGGCTTCAGCCACCCCCAACCGGCCCCAAGAGGTGGCCAAATGGTGGCCCTTGGGGGTGGTCCGGCCACCCCCAAGGGCCATATAAAAAATAAAAAAAAAAATTTGGCCCTTGGGGGTGGCCGGTCCACCCCCAACAGCCCCCAAAGGCCAAATCAAACAAAAACAAAAATTATATTTTTTTATTATTTTATTTTATATTTATTTTTAAAAAAGTAAATTATTATTTTATTATTATTTTTTAAGTGAGCCACGTATCAAGTTAATGGCCTTAGGATCTCTAAGGAGAGATCCTAGCCATCAACCGATTCCCCTCCAGTCTATTTTGGACCGGAAAGGAGCCGGATCCTATCTAAACATACATTTTAATATATTTGTATTAAAAAATATGGACATGTGTCGCAATTTTATATATATGTATATAAAGAGAAAGTAAGAGAAGATTAAAAGAAAATAAAGAGAGATAATTTGTGAACCTTTTGTTTTATTTATTAAGACAATTAAACATAAAATAAAAGAAGACGAAAAGAAAATTAGATAAAGAGAGAAAAAGAGACATTTTGAAAACTTTTGCTTTTTTCATTAACACAAGTATTCAATACATTACAAATAAATATCTATGTTTAAAAATTTCATTGTTTTTCCCCCTTCCTCTATTACCTCCGCTGTCTATATTTGCATGCACGTGGGGGTCCGCACACCTTCACGGACCCGCCAGCTCAACAAATCCCCAGCTCCAGATCTTTCCTTTGAATTTTCCAGATTCTTCGCAAACTGATTTTCCGTAGCTGCCGTTTTAGTCGCTGATTCCTCCCGCTCCACTCCAGCATTAACTTCCTCAGAAATATTCTTGCTACCATTAATACCCGAATCTTCCCCTTCCATAGTAGGGACGTACAGCTTGTCCTTTTTTTGGAAGGTTATTATGATGAGATGCACTTTCCTTTGAGGGCGCCGCCATACCATCCGCTGTTGCAGAGGAAGGACCACCAGTATCCGGCTTACCGCCGCCATACCATCCGCTGTTGCAGAGGAAGGACCACCAGTATCCGGCTTACCGCCGCCACCTTCCACCCCGCATTCATCCCCACCAAAGAAATCCCCCCGCCAGTAGGGCCATTGAAGGTACCCTCGCCCATGAGTTCATCAGACTCGTCCCCTCCATCTACAGAAGTTGACCTATCCGTCCTCCGTCTGTCCGCTCTTTTGCTCTGTTTGCTGGTTGACCTGGAAAAGTTTTTATTGGAAAAACTTTAAAAGAAAACTGAATCAACACACTCCTACCATAATTTTGTGCTCGGCAAATGTTTGAAACACTAAGAAATACAAAACTTCACCATTACAATGTAATAGGAGTTTGATTACAATCCCTTCAACGTATGGATAAATAGGAGATTAAAATGAAGCCATGCTTAGGACCAACTGAAAAGACTGATACCACAAAACAGAGATGGTATCATTAGTGCAACAACAATACATTCTAGAGCTTGAGGTACAACAAAAAGAATCTCCATGTAATAGGTTGAAGATGCTTATATTCCTCAGTCAACTGCCATTTCAGGCTTCAGGCTTGCCTTCAAAGAAAGGTCCTAAAAGAAAATGAAAAGGAAAGAATTGAGAAAGGCTTGTTAAATCATAATTACAAGATACACCTTGGACCCATCTCAAATGAAACAATCATTCCCAAGATAGAGTATGTAAATAATTAAGCATGAATTTTCTGCAAGTGTTAGGCATTTGTGACTAGGAACATAGAAAGTGAAAGAGCTAAGTTGAGAAATTTACTATCAACCTTGGTGCAAACGTATATATAATGGATGTCAGGGTTCTTTCCAAGCACTGCTTCCAATGAGCTTCCATCATCACCCAATGGAAGAGGATCAGTTAGCTTCCATATTGGATGTTCAGAGCTTTCACCAGGCACAAGTTTCTCTGTAGATATGATTGACAGTCAGTAAGATTAAGACCATTAGGCCATATCTGATTGTCACTCCATGAAACTGAAGAGGAATTATATCAGATGCCACCAAAAAAAAAAAAAAAAAAATACTACATTGAAAGGTAGCAATTGATGTAGAAACATCTGACCGATGTGTAATAAAAATATATAACATGCATAATGCAAGAGACCCGTTCCAAAGACAAGATTTCTAGGTTGAAATAGATTCTGGTACCACAAACTTTTTTTTTTTTAAATGGCACAAAAATTATATTTCCTCTGCAAAAAGGGAATTGGTGCATGCCTGGAGAACCGGGGGGTACTTGTGGGGGTGTGGGGGTACTATAATTTTGATTATTGTATAAATGACAAGCTATACCGCTTGAAGCTCCTCTTTCTCCCTTTAATTATATTCTACTTGGAAAACTGAACTTGTCATAGTGATGGAAAATGTCAATAATGCACCTAAAATGCAGTATCCACTAGTTCAATATCAATGTAACATTTAGTCACAAGATAGTCCCACATACAGATTAATAACTAGAAAAAGGCAAGAAAATACTGTTTTGTGTAAAAATTAGGGCAGAACAGGTTAATAACTAGAAAAAGACTTTAATCAACCTATCACATGGAGTTTTATTGTCCACAAGCCTGAATCTCTCAACAAACGCAGGCGATAAGTTGGAGCACCATATGTGATCTGCAGCATGCATTAGCGAGACAAGAAAAAACAAATTGCAAAAACATATTACATCTCAATCGCTGGCATAGCTCAAGCAAATGCATGAAAAGTTCTAGTCAAAAAAGGGGAATAAGGAACAGTTACCAAAATATAAACTCCTTTATCCTTGAGGACCCTGTAGTTTGTCATCAACTGCTTCAATAATGGCGAATAGATCAAGAAAATAAAAATGAAAGCGCAAAACAATTATACTGTCTTGTTTAATAGTTTCAGTTTACCTCCAAACTTCCTCAAGCAACTTGCCAGCATTTAGTTGCGAATTATGTCCACACTACGGATAAAAATTTGTTAAAAGAAAAATCCATTTGAATAAAGATGAAGTATTCAACCGTGCAGCACTTACCAAGAGAGAGTCTAGAGTCCCTGAAACACCATCCGATACATTAAAAACAAAATGCATCAACAAATGACATGACAAACCATTGACAAAAATAACAAGCAAAGCATTCCAAATGTCAATCAGAATTACTCCCTTAACTAAAAAATAAGGGGTTAACTACCCTCAACTACCACTCAATTACATATTGCTCCCACGAACTCAACCCCCTCCAACTACCAATTATTGGCCAAAAACCTTTTCATTAGCCGGACGCATTAAATCATATGGAAAAATGAACATGTGACATGCACGATCCAATTTTTAATGTGAAAGAAACAAAATTTACTTCAATACCTCAAGGTTTAAAACCTTTTGTGTAAAAAAAAAAAAAAATCCTAAAACTTTAAAATAAAATAAAATAAAAAAGCATAAAGGAGTGTTTCCGCTACCCCTAGGGTGGCTGAACCACCCCCAACACCTGGGGGGCGGTAGCCGGACAACCCCAAGTGATTTGGAGTGGCTCAGTCACCCTTGAAGCACACAAGCCGCCATCAAACACTTGGCCACCCCCAGTTGATTCAAAGTTGGTCGAGACACTCCAAAGTATTTGGAGTGGTTTGACAGCCCTTTTTGTTTTTTGTTTTTTGTTTTTTCTTTTCTTTTCTTTTAAATAAAAAAATATTATTACTATGTCTTTAGTTTTTTTTTTTTTTTTGGTTAGTTTTTATTTATTTTTTATTTGAGGGTGATTTCAAGTAAGAATGAGTACATGCATGTCACGTTCTATTACATTTAACGCGTTCAGCCAACGGAAGAGTTCTTTTGCCAACGTCGGATAGTTGGAGGGGGTTGAGTGTAACAATTGTTATTTCATAGGGTAATGTGTCAATGAGTGTTAGTTCAGGGAATTAAAGTGTAATTAACCTAATTAAAAAAATAAAAAATAAAAAAAGCAAATTACCTTTGTCAATAACGGCATCGAAGGAACCTGTTGGAAAAGCACTCATATCTCGAACATCCATTTTCATATCTGCCTATTTATTAAGGAAGTTGAAGCTCTTCATTGTATAATAAATTGGAAGAAAAAGCATAGAATTGCTTTAAATTTCACACTCATATGGGTCTGTATGGCAGAATCAGGATCTTCTAGAATTCACAAGATATTTTTATCACATAAAATTTTATAAATTCCAACTATTATTTTTAAATTAAATAGTTGAGATTTAGCTAAATCAGTATTTATTTATATTTTTTTTTTTAAAAAAAATGATAAATATCGAGACATAAATGTTGACAAAAATAATAAATTAATGCTGATGCGACAATTCCATATCTAAATTGTTCTAGATTTTATAAGATAATTCTGCGGTTATTTTTAGCTAAATATTTCATCATCTCAGCATTTAATTGAAGCGTATTCTATTTCTAAAGTTGTCAACAAAATTTGTATAAAAAAAGGGAGAAAAGATACATGTGAGCTGTGGACGATCAGAGTGTTTCTTCTGCATAGCTTCGATAACTACGGATGAAATGTCAATGCTGATCACCTCCTCATAACCATCATCCACCATTCCTTCGCTGAATGCTGTAATTAAAACAAAGACACTCGGACCCAGTTAAAAATTATTCACTGGTTTTAATTTTCTTGGGCATTGATATTTCACCGGTATGATATTGAGAGATCCGGCGGTGATCGGAGGAGGGACAGACCTGAGTTGCCGCATCCGACGACGAGGATGCGATGGTGGCGGTGAGAGCGAGGGAGGTAGAGATTGATGAGAGGAGCCATGGCGGAGTAGCTCTGGTACCAATCAAAGGGTCCTGGCTCGTGGGCGTAGCGCTTGTCCCAGTACCATGCCTCACCGTAAGCTTGCGTAGAACAAGTCCCCATTGTCGTCAATCTGCTTCAGCTCATCGATCAGTTTTTTCAGCATCTAATTTTGGAACCATTTTGCTCTCTTTTTATTTCTTCTTTCACTTGGTTGGTAGGCAGTAGGTACGCCTATTGATTCGGTTGGGCCCGGTTCGGGTCATGCAATTGAAGCCCGGACTCATTTGAGCCCACTTTGTAGTTTATTTTATTTTATTTTTTTAATGAGTAAGAATTGAACAATAACAAAGGGACGGAGTTTTCCTCCAACCTACTCTATAAAAATGACATGTCACTTTTTATGTGAGAATCACATATTTTTTAATTAGCATATGAGAAGCATATATTTTTAAATAAAATTTTTTTCAATTTTGTCCTTATAATTAAAAAAAGCATGTATTTTTTTATATGTAAAAGATACATATCATTTTTATACAATGCCATTTGGAAAAAATTCCTGTCCTTAACAAAGAGGAAGTTTCTTTGATCAAAGAAAATTTCTTGGTTTTTATGCCAAATATTTATAGGGCTGCATCATTTATTTGAACGCATTTTCTTTTAATTTTATTTACTTAAATTGACGTGATCGTTCTTGGGCTTATTATTGAGTTTTCTAAACCTTTTGTTGTTTATTGTAATTTCTTAGTTGATGCACCTGAAAAAGAATGCACCCGAAAGCTCTGTTTCTTTTCTGAAACATTCTAGCAAGTTCTACAAGTCCAAAGAATATTACATCTATTCAAAAAAGTTTTAACCCAAATACTTTTTAAGATTTGACTGCCAACAAGGATATGGCACTTTGTGGTGAACTTCAATAAGCAGACAGCAACAGTGAGCTCCAATCAGTGCCTTTGCAATTAGTTCAATGTACCATTTCTTAAATTTTATTTTATTTTATTTTTCTAATTAACTAGTTAAAATCTCAACACCTCTCCCTTTTAGTAATCCCATGTTAACATATCAATTAACAAAATCCCAATCATTTAATTTAAAAGCGATAATTGGGATCTAACAGTTGTAGAGAATTTTGATCCCCTTACTTTGGAACACTTGGTCTCACTCAGTGTTTCCAAAATAATGAGACCCAAGTTTAAATTGAATCAAGCTCAATTGCTTTTAGCTAATTCAAATTCAATAAATAATCAAAAGGACTAAAATCATAAACCAATTAAAAGGTTCTAAAGTTTACTGCTTTGTCTCAATCCATCGAGATCCTGTTTCACAGCATTCTATGCTTGCCCCCTAGGGCTTTGGATGTGAAAAGGAAAATTCCCATTAGCAGTCACAGTCTTTATTTTTTTTGTTTTTTTTGGGGGGGGGGGGGGGGGCTTCTTTTTGTGCTGTCTGGGAATTGAAGGATCTATTCTCCAAAATAAAAAAAATAAAAAACACAACCATATTGGATCTATCTCTTCTTTCTTCCACCCTTTCCGGATTTGGAAGGTCCAGCAGTTGATGAGGATGCAGGCTCCTGCTTCTTAGTCCTCCCAGGATGCCGAGGTACCAACTCAGAAACACGGAGCATCAGCTGTTTTCCTACAATATAATCAAAACAATGTTAAGCTCACAAGAGGAAAAGGCAGATTCTTTTCTTCTCCACTTTTTTTTTTCAAAATTGAGCAGACAGCCATTCCAACTAAATAAGTGATATATAGCTACATCCGTGTTTTATTCTTTTCCATGCTTGTAATTACAGAGACAAAATTTCTTTCTTTTAAATTGTTCTCTTCGACTTTCAAAGAAGATGACAAGATTTAAAAGATGAGTCTCACCAGAGAGTTCCCAAAGAGTTATCTTCCAAGACAAACATACCATAAATGGGTAAGTTCATACAATTAAGCAACGCATGACATCCAAAATGCTAAAACAAACTGCAAAACCAAAGCCCTCCAAAATGAGGTTAACCTGATGTCTCAATATATTCACAGCTGGAAGGACTATTATGCAGGGCTCAATAGCTACCAAAACTTGTCAACCATTCATGTCCCCACAAATAACTCCATTGACATGAACATTAAAACGTGTTAGAGCACTAGCAGCAACTTCCCAACTATTTTCCTTAAGTTTAGGGATCCGAACTACTTTTTGCTTCCCTATACAAATACACACTAGATTCCCTTAACCATCCCTATATCATTAAAATAATATTGTTTACTCTTATTTTTATTATTTGTTTCTCTTTCTTCTTTTTATCTTCCAACCATCAGTTTCCAACTACTTTTTACTCTTATTTTACTGGTCTCATTCTTCTTTGATTTTATTTGGTATAGAAAAAACCCAAATTTTCCCACTTTTTTCCCGCCAACCAAACAGCACCCAATTCCCAAAACCCACACAAGAATCCAAAACTAAACAAAAACATAAATTTAGAGATACAAAGAAAGAGAGTGTGCGCGAGTCCGTACAGAGTAGACGCGAAGAAGAGGATAAAGAGGGTGGCATAGTTCCTGGCATAGCGCTTGACATTCTCGTGGACCCTCAGCCAGGCCTGAGTTGGCGTGGATGGGAACGTGTATGAGTCGCAGGACCCAATGAACCCATAAGTCCAGGACGGCGTTGGGGCGGAGAAGTCGAGGGTGGTGAGCTTGGAGAAGGGTTTGAGAGTGAAGAGGGAGAGCAGGGTGAGGACATGGGAGAAGAGAATGCCAGTGATGGTAAAGGTTGAGGTAGTGATGGTGGTCGCAGTGGTGGTGGAGGTAAGAGTCAGAGCTTATGGTGGCAATGGAGGTGGAGGAAGTGCGGTGGTCGAGGACTTCGAGATAGCCGAAGTCGCGGAGCCATGATTCGACGGTGGGTTCAAGGACGCTGAGGGAATTTTCATATGGAGGGAAAATGAAAGTTGGGATGGGGAATCGTGAAGGAGAGAGTGGAGAGAGATTTTTTTATAATTAATAAAGCATTGGGATTGCTACGGTGCTTCCCAATGCAAAAATGAAAGTTGGGATGGGGAATCGTGAAGGAGAGAGTGGAGAGAGATTTTTTTATAATTAATAAAGCATTGGGTTTGCAACAGTGCTTCCCAATGCATTGGGAAGCACTGTAGCAATCCCAATGTTTTCACAGAATTAGGGAATTTGCTATGGGTGATTTTTTGTGACTTTTTTGATATTTTTCCTAAATGAAGGGAACAAAACCACTTATAGGGAGTCTACTGCTAGTGCTCTTAGAAAATATGTTTTACAGCCCACATGTGGGACTTGGGAGGGGAAAATAAATGAAGGGTAAACTGATGGAACTATGGCAAGCTTTTGGACAAGAACAGATTCAATTTGGGAATTGGAATTGATGTCACTCCACTTACAGGGACACCTAGGATAGGTTCCCACAAATAAAAGGTATGGAAGATCAAAGGTTGCTTAGTAATCAAATGCCCTTTGGTCATAGAAGATGAATAAATTATGCTCTATCTACGAATAAGGCCGATCTCCACTCCATGCCAAGAGCCATGGAAAACCGGTGGTTGAGATTTGTTAGCAACAAGTTTTTATATTCCCCCTCACTATAAAGAATTAGATAAAACAACAGAATCAGAACTACTGAAAAAGAGGCCAACAAATTTGTCACCCCTTCACAATTCCAATTTAAATAACCGAAAACATTACTCTTTTGAAAAAGAACTTTCTAGAAAATCATTAGTAAACACTCTCCCAAGCCAGCTAATAATGTGGGCAAATCTACTACAACATCAGGAACTTTTTCAAGCACCCATCATGAGATCACGAGCGGACAGCCTACTCGCAACTGAACTGGTGTACCACATATAACAAGGACTCCCACAGACTGCATGCTTGCTTTCCTTGGCAACAAGTTATATATATCAATGACGGGAAACCTCAACAAGGCAGGGCCCTTTGGACCCAACTATGCAGAGTAAACCTCAAACCCGTGCACCGCACCATCGAAAGTTTTCCTACATGGATCAGGGTAAATCGCTGGCATTTACACTAGGAGGTGTGGCCCCAAGGGGGAGTTTGCACCTAGCAAGTTTTGAACTTGGGGTCTAAGGGGTAATACTCCTAAGACCACAAGCTTCAACCACTAGGCCAACCCCTTGGGGATCCAAGTTACATATATTTGAACATATATGTAAAAAAATTTGGATCAACCACAAGGCTAAGTTTTCAGAAAGGAAAAAAAATTGATATGATAAACTATTCAAACAAATTGTAGTTTAATGTACTAATTACAAATTTCCATCTCAAATAGACGGTAATTGGCCGCCCTTCCCTGACAAAAGGCAATTGAATCAATAACATATTTTGCCTCTTACTTTAACTGTTGTATAATGGCATTTAAATGACTAATAAAGCTTAAGCTATTGGCATGCCATGCTAAGATTAGATAACTGCATTGGGACAGCCACTTCTACGAGGACCTTCGTATAATATAATATATGCATGTCATATTAATCAAATAAAAATTTCTAGTGTTTGGGCAACCATCTAACAATGGTTAATGGAAATCTTTTCACATACATTTTGAGATAAAAACTTGCTCATATACAGTAACCCAATTGAAACAGAAGAATTTCTTTAAATTTATAGGTCTTTGTTGGAAATCAAAATGCTGTTAAATACTATGACATACACAAATAATCATTCTTTCATAACAGTAAATTTGTTAAAATTCTAACCATTATTTTTAACAAAATGATTCAGATTTTTCTGTACATAATGGCTAGGATTCTAAGAACTCGAGAAAACGTAGAGGATCCTGATCCATCAATAACAACAAAATACACAAAAATTACCAGATAATAATAACTAGTAAATAAGAAAATTTATCCTTACTGGAAGAAATGGCTGGATTGCACAGAGTCCCATCCTCCCTTTTCAGCAATACCCTCACTCTACCTCTTTGCATGAAGTCGCGCGGATAAGCCTTATCTAGCTGCCAGCAACACCCTCAAACATTTTCAAGACCCATAAAAAATTACAAAAAACAAAAACAAAAACCAAAAGCATCAACCCGTAGATCCATCAGCAACACTCTCAAACACATTCGAGACCCATTAACAACATTCAAAAAAATTTGAAAAAAAAAACACAAGAAGCACCAGTCCATAGAAAAGCGCAAAATGAAATGAACAAAAACAAAAAGCACGAACCTCAATAGCATTAGGGAGCTTGAGATGGGCGCAGCAGTCGGAGATCTCGATGCAAGTGGGATTTTCGCATGCGTTGGTGAGGCTTATCCGCCTCCCTTCCGCCACCGTTTTCTTCGAGTTTATGTAAATTGGGTAGAACACTATCCACCTCTTTATATTCTGTAATTCTCCTCCTCCATCCATGTCTCTGATTCAAAAACCCTAACCAAAACAGGCATAAAATTCACAAATCAAGAACCAAAACTATACAAATACAGTATATAAGACTCGTGATTCAGGCAAATCCAATCTTCCGTGTGTAAGGCGGAAGCCCCCAAAATGGGTGATCAAAAATCGAATCACTATGCGTATCTTGGTAGTCATTACTTTTTGGCTGACTCCTCTCCCAGTTCTATTGATCAGAAGTATCCAGCAGCGCCGCGCCGGTGTAGAATTCTATTATAGAGGCCGATTAAGGCTCTCCTAATCCCCTTCCCTTCTCTTCCCCCCTGGCTGTGCTTGTTGGACGGCCAACAACCCGGCGCTTCGCTGGAAACAAGACAGCGTAATACGACGGAACAATTTTATGAAAAGAAACAGGCTACAACGTTTACGCTTCCTGTAAACTCCAAGAAGAAAAATGAAGGTCAGAAGGTAAGGGGATACAAATGGGATCTCCTTTGTTACTATTCACGAGCTTGAAACCCGTGTATTGCTCAGGCGTGTTTTTTTTTTTTTTTTTGAAGTGTTCAGGCGTGTTTTTAAAAATGATAGGAATGGTCCCCGATAGGTAGCTCAATCGGCTGTGAACTACGCCTTATGAAGCGGAGGTCACAAGTTCGAATCCCTCTTCCCCCTACCTTGCGTGGACATGTCAAAAAAAAAAAAATGATAGGAATGAAAAAATAAATAAATAAATAAATAATTAGTTAATACATAAATGACAAGAAAAAAAAAAAAAAAAAGTTTCAAGTAGGAAGCAGGAGAAAAAAGGAAAAGAAAAGGAAAAAAGGAAAAGAAAAGAAAAAAAGGAATGCCAAAGTAAGTCAAGGAAAAAATCTAGCACAGGGAGTATGGCCAGAACATAAACAAAATTAGATACCAATTTTTTTTTTTTTTACACCAGGGACCTCTTCAAGGTAGGATCCATCAAACCCATCATTCGTTGGCTGGTGTGGCTGACGCACCCCAAACCAGCCAGCTGAAGCCACCTATGGCCATTGGGGTGGTCCGGCCACTTCCAAGGCACAAACTTTTTTTTAAAAAAAAAAAATCGTTAGCCTTCAAGGGTGGCCGGACCACCCCCAAGAGCCACAGGGTGGCTTCAGCCACCCCAAATCAATCGGTCTAGGGTGGCCGAAGCCAACCCCAGGCCAACGGGGTGGTCCGGCCACCCTTAGGTTTTTAAAAATATTTTTTACTTTTTTATTATTTTAGTTTTATTTATTTTTTAAAATATTAATTACTTTTTTTATTAAATTGACACGTGGCATATTTGTAACACTTAGATTTCGTTAAAGAAATCTCAGCTATAAACTGGATACCCTCCAGTCTATAATGGACTGGAGAGGATCCAGATCCCAAATCCTCACTTTTTCTCTGTTTATTTATTTATTTTTTTCTTCTCTTACTTTCTATTTATATCTCAATATTACTTTGTAAATTTTACACTCAATTCAGGAAAAAGACGAGAGAGAGAGTTTCCAATGGTTGAAATTATACTACAGTTCCTTTTTTTTTTTTTTGCTATAACATTCATTTTCCATTATATTAGTATTGTCATTTTATATGTTTTTTTTTTCTTTATTTTTTGTGCTTATGTTCTTCCATTTTTCTTTTTGTCCCTTATATATTTTTTTCTATTTATATTCGATCAATTTTGAAAAAAGACAAGAGAGTGTGAGTTTCTATTCGTTGTTTCTTAATGAAAATATATACTAAATTATTTTATTATTTTATTTTCTTTTTCCAATAACAGGTCTACTCAATTTTCCAATCGTTGTTTCTCAATGAAAAATTATGCTACAGTTTTTTTTTTTTTTTTTGGCTAGAATAGTTATTTTCAATTATATTAATATTTTCATATATATTTTTTAAAATCTTTATTTCCGGTGCTCATGTTCTTCCGTTTCTGGTTTTTTACCCTTATTTTTTTCTTCTAATTTATATATTATTTTTTATTCAAATGATTACCTTTCTTTTGTGAATTTTACATTGAATTCAATAAATAATAGCGAGAGAGTTTATTTTTCGTAAAAACTCAATTTTTCAATATATTTCACACTCAACTTTTCAATCATAGATTTTTTTTTTTGTCTTTGTTTTCCTGTACGTCTTCAAATTAGTTTCTTTTACTTTTATCTATGTGAAGGATGGTTAAAAAGAAAAAAGAAAAAAAAAATATTTATTTTCCATTATATTAGTATTGTCATTTTATATGTTTTTTATCTTTATTTTCGGTACTTATGTTCTTCCATTTTTTTTGTCCCTTATTTTTTTTTTCTATTTTTTCTTCTTTTACTTTCTATTTATATCAATCAATTTGGGAAAAATACAAGAGAGAGAGAGTTTCTATCAGTTGTTTCTCAATGAAAAATTATACTACAATTGTTTTTTTTCCTATAACAGTTCTTTTTAATTTTCCAATTGTTTTTATAAAAAAATATTTCCAATTGTTATTTCTCAATGAAAAATTATACTACAGTTTTTTTTTCTTTGTTTTGCTAGAATAGTTATTTTCAATTATATTAATATTTTCATTTTTTCGTTTTTTTAAATCTTTATTTCCGGTGCTTATGTTCTTCCATTTTTTGTTTTTGACCCTTTTTTTTCTTCTAATTTGTATATTATTTTTTATTCAAATGATTACTTTTCTTTTGTAAATTTTGCATTGAATTCAGAAAATAATAGTGAAAATTTATTTTCGTAGAAACTCAATTTTTCTAATATATTTCACTCAATTTTTCAATCGTTATATATATATATATTTTTATTATTATTATTTTGTCTTTATTTTCCTGTATGTCTTAAAATTAGTTTCTTTTACTTTTATATATGTGAAGGATGGTTGAAAAAAAAAAAATCTATTTGACAAAACATTTTCTTATATTTGCTGATTTCACCAAAAAGATAGTTCTTTTTTATTATATTAGTATTTTTTTATTTGTTTACGTTTTTTTTTTGTCCTTAATTTCTATTCTAATTTATATATTATTTTTATTCAAATTTTCTTAATTTTATTTAATTCAAGTTACAAATTTTCTTTTGTAAATTTAATTGACTTTGGTTGTTCGATTTTGTTTTTAGGTGTTCCAATATCCCTGCTACTCTTTTTTATCTCTTACTTTTTTAAAAGAAAAATTAAACTAACAACATTCTTTTGTTTACAAAATTAGAAAATATAACTATAATCAGATATCAACATGCTTATATATTTTAAAACACTTCTTTATTTTTGTCAATGTAATAGTAAAATTTCTCAAAAAAATTATTTATTTAACTCCTGAAAGACAAGTTTACCATAATGGATTGTGTAATGGTGGAGAAGTGGTATCATTGTTTGAATATAATGATTAATTAATCATTTTTTATAATTGATTAATCTAGGTTTTTTATTTTGAATTTGTTTCCTTTATATTTCATTTTAAACTACATATATGGGAACAAATTGTAAATTTATAAGAACTAAAATTTATGAAATTTTAAATTTATTGGATATGTGGGTTTGTGTTATTAAGTAAAACTATGGTTTAAAATGATCCTATGAACATTTGTCATTTTTTGTCGTTAATTTGTTAATTAAGATAATAAAATAAAATTTGTTATTGATAATCTTTTAAAGAATTTTTTACTTAATTATATAATATAAAAACCTTGGCGCATAGCGCGGGGCACGGGCTCTAAGCTAGTTTTCTATAATTTGCAACCTTTTTGCCTTCATTAGGTAGATGTTCAATTTTTATTATATTTTATGTTTTAATTTTGTTTGATGCTTAGTATTATTTTGTAAACTTGGCGAATGTTTATGTCGTCATCTTTATCATAATATAATTAATATAATGGTTAAATACCTAATACACACTTGAGGTTTCATAACTTTATTTTTTTCCTCTTAAAATTTGATTTTTATCACAAAAGGTCCATGTGATTTTAATAAAGGACCAAATTGGTCATTCTGTCAGTTAGCCATTAGTTGACTTAACAGACTGACACGTGGACGAATGAAAATTTGACACTTGGTACAGGTGGCCACCTAATTAAAATTTTTTAAATATATATTTAAAAAAAAAAGACAAAAAAAAAAGTGCCAAGGGGGTGGCCATTAGGAGTGGTTTTCGCCACCCTCTTGGCTCCATGGGGGTGGCCGAGCCACCCCTGGTACCCACTGGGGGTGGGTTCGGCCACCCCCTTGGGCACCAAGGGGTGGCTACGGCCAACTCCAATTTTTTTTTTAAAAAAATTTAATTAAGTGGCTACGTCTTCATTGATAACGTAGTCACTTATGTCAAATGTCAAATTTTTATTTGTCCACATGGACGTCCGTTAAGTCAACTAATGGTCAATTGACAAGATGACTAATTTGGTCCTTTATCAAAATCACATGGACCTCCTGTGATAAAAATCAAACCCAAGGTGAAAAAAAAATAAAGTTATAAAACCCTAAGAAGGTATTAAGTATTTAACCCTTAATATAATTGATAATGCAAGTTTGAAACAAAAATTTGATCAATAAAATACTTATTTTAATCAGCTTAAAATTCATTAAAAAGCACCAAAGGGGGTGCTCCTGCTTAGAGGATTACAAGTCAAGTCCTAAAATTAAGTGCATCGATGAATAAAAAGGTTTGGACATTGCATTTCTTAGAGCATTAGCAGCAGACTCTCAATGGTTCTCCATAAACCTAATGATTAATCTCTTTAACTTGGCCCTGGCAAATTAATACAATAGAAATAAAAATTTGAAAATTAGCACTAAACAATAGTATCGGAAACCAACTATTTTTTTCATATCATTATACAAATTCAATAGATTAATTATTAGGTTTATGGAGCCACCATTGAATTTGTGAGAATCATATAAGTCTACAAATCTAACAATTGATTTATAAGATGAAATCATGGAGAGAAGAAATAATTGGTATCAATAATTTGTACATATTTTCCATATATTCTCTTACAAAGTTAATAGATTAACCGTTAAATTCGTGAGATCTACTATTAACTTATGTGAAGTTCATATAAGTTCACAAATTTAATAGTTGATTTGTAAGATAAAATGGAAAAAATATTGACATCAATAATTTCTCTGGGAAAAATATGGAAAAAAAAATATTGACATGAATAATTTATGCCCATACAACAACAAATCATAGCACAACCCTAGGGATGGAAGGTTCAAGCTATTACAAAATTTGAACGCATACGGATTGGGAATTGGGGCATCAAGATGGGTACATGATTGTTATACAACTAAAATGACGTGACAATGAAAATCAACATTTGACCTTTTTTAACAAACCCTTACTAATCCAAAGGTTAATTTTCACTACACCGTCATTCAAGTTGTATCACACTCTAATAAACAACATTACTCTAAAGAAATGGATTCGTCTGTAATTTTTATATATTTTTACATTGCCTGTTAACTATATACCACTACTATGTTGGAAAATGCATTGTACTATAGCCACAACATTTCTAAGCATCACCAAAATCACTGCTCTCCTGGTGGAGAGAGAGATGGAAATGGTGGGATAGATCTCAGAGTTAATTTCACTTTCCTACCATGCCTCCAAGCAGTCGATGACCCAAATTTTCTGTTAGGAGATGAAACCCTCTTAGACTTTGGAGAGACTGATATCACATCACTAGCACCATTCGGAGCCTCATGAGTTTCATCTTCTGGAATCATTCCAACAGGTTTCTGAAATCTGGTGCACAACCGAGGTGATGTTTTGACAGAGGCAAAATAAGATAGAGGACGCTTCCCTCTAAAGGTGAAGGGCAGTTGAGTTGGAGGTCTGAAACATGAAATACACAACATTAAAAAACACAACACTGGTACAAAGTGGAATCATATATCAAACTCATAATTACTAGAATTGAAAACCTGCTTATATCAGAAGTAGACGTTATTGGGAGATCTGGATGCTCTTTTCCATCCTCATTATGTGTCTGTAAAGATCTGGAAATCAAGTAATGTAAGCCAAAAAGATCTAGAAAAAAGTTAAAACATGTATATATCTAACTCATAATTTTGTTAGAAGAGGAAACCTGCTAATCTTGGAAGAAGGTTTAAATGGGAGATGAAGATGTTCCTTTTCATCCTCCTTGACCATCTGTAAACTTACTCCCAATGCATTCTTTTCACAAGCTTCTGATTCTTCCCCTTTGAGCTCAGTTTCTTGTGCTCCTATTATATTAGAAGAAAAAGAAAATTTGACTACATTAATTTCATGCCTACTTAGTACAATGCATAGAGATCTAGATACAAGCAAGGGGAAGAATCAGAAATGCAGAAGATCCAATAGCAATCAATTCAAATAGAAATGCAGAAGCACTGCCAGATACATTGACAAAGGACAATTTTAGAGAATTAACTTCAGGAAAGAAATTAGTGCCATTCAAAAAGATAAAACACTCACCATCCTTTTGACCAAACGTGTTTTTACATCCATCGCATCTGCAGCTGATAGTACATCCGACCCCACTCTTTGTAGACAAACAAAAGGGTCCATATATATTAGATGATAGTTAGCATAAACTATGTAGCATGTACATAATGGGCTATCAGACAAAACCTGAAAGCATTCACAGTATTTCTTTAAGCAACTTGATTTTTTGCAGTTGCATCCACTTTTATGCCTGGCTGAAGCTGGAGTTTTGGTTTCATACTGCAAGGGAAAAGGTAATCGCACATGTTTAAAGGGTATTAAAAATGGCCAAAGGAAGAACCTAATATCATATACAGATTAGCACCACCACCATCACAGCCCAACCCCAACCACAAATTCTTGCAAGGAATTATGTAGTGGTCCTACTTCACAAATGGGGTTTAGACTCCACCAAATTGATTAAGTGGTGGAGTTTGAGCACAATCTCTCTGGAATTCAAGGCGAGGCTGATTTATCATAAAACTAATATAATCTTAGGGGTAATTTCTTACCTCAGTGTCCAGAATAGCATCGATGCTTCTGATAACTTTGGGAGCAAATGCAAGTGGGTTGCGAGATTCAATCTGTCTCCGAGTCTCCAGAACAGTGTTTTCATGAATAGGTTTGTTAAAACAATCTTGGCATGAACAAGGCTCAACACAGTAGAGACCAGCAGCAAAGCATTCACAGTAACTGTATTGAAGAACATGACCATTAAGTTAAGAACACAAGCTCATTACTGAAAAGGAACGAGTCCATAGTATGGTGGTGAATATGGACAATTGTGAGAGCCTTAACTTGATAAAACAAGTAGCATACATAATATAAATGTAAAATTAATTGACATAAACGACACCATGATGATTACATATGTCAACTTCTACAGTTCTACCCGCACTTAACAATTGGAGCTCCAATAAATCCGTAGTCTTGGTTATATCAAAGAACATATCGACAATGCATACTATTCCACTTGTGCATAATAACAACACTCCTATGCACAAAAAGTACAGTGAGCTGTAGAAACTTTTTTTTAAAAAAAAAAAAATTTATTAAGGCTGCTAGGAGCATATTCTCAAGCATCTGAATGAAATTTGGGATTCCTAACCACTAGTCGAGGATACACTGGTAGGCATGTTGGTGGAGATGAATATACATTTCCACCAAAATCTCATCAAATGTAGATTATTGTAGATGTTTATGTTTATACAAATTTACCATAAATATTTTCTAATTTCTCATGCTATTTTTATTATTCAAAAATAACAAATTGATGACTCTCATGCTGTAGCTTCATGGCTTACATTTCGTGCATTGTATATTCCTAGTTCCTTTCCTCATGATTGGAAAATCTAAAATCCTAATTTAATATAGATCAATGACTAACCACCAAACAGCTTGCTGATAATAAACCGAACTTTGTAGCTATTACCATTAAAACCGAGGACATTACCAATTCAATCCACCATAAAATCTTTCAAGATATTAACACCTGATTTTAAACATCTTAGACCTGAGTGATGAAAACGAAGCACACAAATTCTGAACATAAATGAGTAAATAGAATGAACTTACAGCTTCAAGCATTTTGATCTCTTACAATTACAGCGCTTGCAGGCCTTGCTTTCTCCAACATCTTCCAACTTTAATCTGCTAAGTATCAAAAGTTACAACAAAAAATGAGAATATTAAACACTTATTTAACAAGTAAATGTCAATGTTCAAACAATAGCACTGCCTGTACATGCCTCTTTCTTTTAGGACTTCTATGGTCAAACTCTTCACCAACAGCACATTTAGATGTTCGAGGAACATTTTCCGTAACCTGAACATTTTCTGTAACCTGAGCTTCATTGTCACATGGAAGCAAATCACTTTTCAAAGTGTTTGGACTCAAGGATTTATCAAGAGGATTCTGATTAGGTCTAGAGGTCACCGAGTTTGGCGAAGCAGCTGAAAGAGCATTCAAGTGCAAACCACTACCAGGTATCACGGAGGATGAACATTCCCTTCTGGCATTAACTTGAACCAACTGCTTTTCATCAGAGGCTACTTTACAATCAGATTGTATTGAGACCGAAGAACTACTATTACAATCGAATATTGGTTTATTTTTATAAGCTCCTGCCGTTTCAAAAACCAAACAGCGTTGTCGTATGCTACGATGCCTCTGAGAACCAGGATGAACAAGGTCAAAGAAATTATTGATGCATATGCACTTCAGAATGTAAAAGAAAGAGTAGGTAACAATTATTGCACAAACAAATGAATAAGGTAAGAGGGAAAATGACATGCACAGACACAAAGGTTGCTGTCTTTAGTATCAACTAGACTATGCATCACATTATGGATGCTTAGGCCTATAGTTTAAGTACTAACCATTAAGTAATAAAATTTGAACAACAACCATTAAACCCACGTTTCAGGATACAGATTATTGAGCAACTCTGTGAATGAGTGCAAACGATTGTTTCAATTTGAAGCACTCTGAAGAAAAGAAAGCCTTAAGGTGTGTTCACTGATTTGGAGATTTTATGTTATGTTTCAGAACAATAAATCTCCTTTAAGAACCAACATTACCATGATTTGCTAACATATAACTGACAATTTTTACATTTTGAACCATGAACATATGAAACAGGTAAATATTGGTTTAGTTTCACATTTGACCAATTTATCGCACAAGACCTCTTCCAACTTCTGCCGTATTTTTTGTGTCAACAATACACCTATACAAAACTTATGTATCCTTAATACCCAGTCCTAGTTCATCTCTACTAACAACTGTTATATTTACTTAGTTTTAGAGTAGATCAACTTCTAGATAGCATAATATGGAAGTTGCAGCTTGCAATGAAACTGGGCTTGATTAACTGGTTATCACCTAAGCACCATCCATTCATTGAACTAACGCTACAAGTTATGCACAAATCATAAGAACAAATGATTTTCCTAGACATAAAAGCTGAATCTCAAGTATATTTTAGCTAAAAGATCAGTCAAGCAAGAATCCCTCTTGTTCATAATCATAATTCGTTATAAGTCTTGATGAAAATGAAGTCACAATCAGATATCATAGAAAAGTATTTTATGGATGAGGAGCCATATGTTATTAGATAGTAACCTTCACAATGGGCATAAAAATGAGATCTGAAAGATTCATAATGCAAGCATTTATATCAACCGACATGTAGTAACTCCAGTTTATTATTATCATAAATTGTAAACACTTGGAATATTTCTATACTTGTGCCGTGAATTCAGTTTCAGAAATACTGCATCCAGTGTTTACTTACACACCACAAACTTATTTAATCTAAAAGTAGATCCATGATGGAGAGACGGTATGGAAGATGTAATTAGAGATGTTAATCTAAGCTAAGGGTACTCTACTGTAAATGAACTGTGAGAAACCTTCGTCTACAATAGATTACTGACACTACATATTAGTTAAATCCTGAAGAGGCTCTCATTATGTAAATATTAAATATTTCACAATATTTTGGCTTCATCCTGTCACAAACCATGTTAATTACACGGAAGAAAACAGATACATTATTTATGGATGCTCTTCTGCAACCTATAAAAGCATAGGTCAAAAAAATGTAATACCTTGCATCTGGCCTGCATGCACTTTTGCCCCTCGTGGTCCACTTCATCACTTGAATCACTTACAACTAGCTTATCCAATAGGGTGCTAGAAGGGAATGTGGATACTGGATCTGTTTCTTTCAGGTCCCCCCCTATTTCTCTTGATTGAGTTGCTGTTTCTCCTACTTCACATGGTTTACAAGAAGTGATGGCACCAACAGATTCCATCCTCTCTAAATCATTTGCATTGTCTTGTGGGAGCTGTAGGACTGTTGAGATAAAAGACATTGTCCCAGGATCAACTGATTTGTGATCTTGCCCCACAAAAGGCTCTTCAATGGTAGATACATCAACGAATAACAGATCAGCAGCGTCAGAAACCAATGTCACCCAACTGCGTGCTTCTTCGTTTTGCTCAATTGAACAGATTCTACGCAAATTTATTTCACGTTTAAATGAATGGTACTTCCCTTTTGAGTCATCCATGAGTAACTCATCAAATGATGCCAACACCAAGTCTGGCATAGTCTCTGTTGTAATCGCATCAGAAGGTACCACGTCACTATCAGGGCTACTGCAATCATATCTTAAGGTGTTTGGCAACTCGATTACTAAATCCGAGTTCTCATCAGGTGGCTCAATAGTGATCTCTCTTTCTGAACTCACAGAACATTGAACAGTGGCTGAAACCCCTTCACTTGTATTGTTTTCAGTTCCACTATGGGATGAATCAGGTTTTGATGGGTCTAAGAAGTGATGCCTGATAACAATGTTGCTTGAATCGTGAACAACAATGGTTTACATTATTCATTATACTATTGAATAGCAGAAGAAGAGGCAGATCAACTTTACCTTCTAAATGAAAATCTAGTTTCTTTGTGGATACAAATCTGTGGTGAAGCAAACACGGATGGAGGAGATGCACAAGTGAGTGAATTAAATGCACAATTAGTTCGTATGGACTCGACTGGCCCAATGGGAGAAAGATTGCTGATGTAATTAAATACAGGAGAATCCTGCATGTGGATAAGGATTATCTCTCAGCACAATAGCATTAAAAACCAAACAAGTAATACCCGATTCAGAACAATCAAAAACCAAGGGAAGTAAATTGTTACCAAGAAAAAGACAATAATATTATACTAAATAGCATAAAAATGGGTAGAATATTATTAATATAACATAATGCAACAACAAATCACAAAAAAATAAATAAACAAATAAATCCCATAAAGTTCATCGAAGCATTGGGTTCTCTATCTCCCTTTTTATGCGCCAATAGCAACCCCAGTTAAACCCCTTTTTATATGCACTTAGATAAACAGTACTAAAACCCTCATTCCCACTTAAAACTACAGCAATTCACGAAATTCAATACCTCAAAATACAGTATGAGTCTATGACCGCAACCCTAAACACAAATGAGAACTTCACAACAAATTAAGACCCACTGGCACTACCCCGACATTTTAGTAGAAAACTCAAAGATACCCAAAAAACAATTAAGGACAAAAAAAAAAATATTGAAGCTATTGTAAATTTTAGGCTTTTCAGTGTCAGGGACCAGAAAGAAATAGAAACCTCTCATTGAATTTTGACCCTTACATACACCTATGAGGGTTTTTGGAATTGGGTATTTCACTTTCTTTTTATGAATCTACTTACAGGAACATGAAATGAGATAGATATAGATTTCCATTTTCTTTTAACTCAATCTTCTCAGTAACCAAACAGAAGGTGAGAAAAACACAACAACAACGAATAAGAGAAGCAAAAAACACTGAGCGAGAGAGAAACAGAGAAGGGTTTCAGTAAAGCCCAACCTCGAACTCAGAAGTGGCGGTGACGTGGTTCTTCTCTGGGGTGTCCATTCTCTCTCCCCCTCTCTCTCTCTCTCTCTCTGTGTCTGAACAAAATATGAAATTGAACGGACGGAGCGGGAGCCGGGAAGGCGGGAAAAGAAAAAATTTTTGTTTTTGCCTTTTTTTTGTGTGTAGCCGTGTAGGGACCATTTTCTCTGTCAGCTCCATGAAGTGACACGTTGTTTTCAAGTATCCTTGAACTACCTTTTATTATACTTAACACCCTTAGACTATTATTTCTTTGCAATTAACACCATTTTTTAAGTGTTTGGTTTTTTTCTTTTTTTTTTTTTTCTTTCTAATTTAGTGTTTGGTGTTAAAATGAATAAAAGTTACACCCATGACTTAGGTACAATTTTTTTATTTGAAAGATCTAAATTACCCTTCTACAAAAATAAAAAAGAATTTAGTTTTTTTTTTTTTTTTTGAGTGGTTGAACCACCACTTTAGTCCCAAGGGGGTGGTCAGACCACTCAATCTCTCTCTCTCTCTCTTTTTCTTTTCTTTTCTTAGTTTTTTTTCTTAAAGTTGTTTGTACTTCACATTTGAGTTCACATTTTTATCAAGATTGAGAGTCAATGCTATAAGTTAGGGCTAGCAAAACAGGTTCACGTGTCGAGACTCGGGTTTGTGTCAACCTAATTAACTTGCCAACCCGTTTATGTCAACTCGAACCCATTTGACATAGACCATATTTTTAAAACTACTTGTTGTGTTTGTGTCAAGTTCACAAGTTAAATTGCTAGCCTGTTCAATATATTATAATCACACCAACATATTAAATATAAGGAAAAACTTTACTTATCCTTCTGAACTTTGGCAACTTTTGTAAATACCCCCCCAATGTTAAAAATCTCTCACTTAGGTGTACCAAACTTTGGTTTCCTCTCACTTTGTTCATTCCGTACAGAAAATCATTCGCAATGCCAATTTTACCCTTGACTCCAAAACTACATTGTTTTTGATTCCAAAACTACAACACACACCCAGCCCAGAACGACGTCGTTTTGGTCATTAATTTTATTTATTTATTTTTTTTTAAAGAGATGAAAATCGGGAAAAAAAGAGGATGAAAATCGAGCCACCCCCACAGCCGGTATGGGGGGTGGTCGAACCAACCCCATGCCCAAGGGGGTGGTCCGGCCACCCCCAAAAGGCCAACAAAAAAAAGAAAAGAAGAAAAGTTAAAATGGGTTTTGGGCTTTTGGGGGTGGCTGAACCACCCCCAAGCAAGGGCCTAGGGTGGCTTCGGCCACCCCATACTGGCCATAGGGGGTGGCTGAAGCCATCCCTAGGCCCTTGGGGGTGGTCCAGCCACCCCCAAAAGCCCAAAACTCATTTTAACCCCTTTTTTTTTTTTTTGGCCTTTTGGGGGTAGCCGGACCTCTCCCTTGGGCATTAGGGTGGTCCCCAGACCTCATCTTTTTCTTCTTTTTTTTTTCTTCGATTTTCATCTATTTTAAAAAGAAAAAGAAAAAATTAATGGCCAAAAGGACGTCGTTTTGGGCTGGGTGGTTGTTGTAGTTTTGGAACAAAAAACGGTGTAGTTTTAGAATCAGGGGTAAAATTGACATTTTGTTAGGATTTTTCTATATGGAAGGGGCAAAGTGAGAGAAAATCAAAGTTTAATATACCTAAGTGAGATGTTTTGAACATTGAAGGGGTATTTGCAAAAGTGGCCAAAGTTCAGGGGGTAAGTGAAGTTTCCCCCTAGTTAAATTGCCGGCCCGTTCAATGTATCATAATCACACCAACATATTAAACATAAGTATATACTTCCATAATTAAAATAAATCATCACAACAATTAATATGTTTTAGTCTTATCATCAATGGAATGCATAGAACAAAAGAAACAAGGTAGAAGTAAATACTTGGAAGGACAGCACATCCCCTAAATCAGGGACTGAGAGGTTGCTGTTTTGCTAGACTTATAGAATTGAGTGTCTGCTAGGTTGTTGCCTTGTATTGAGATACCTGTGTCTTCTTTCACTTTAACAAACATAATTTAAGGTTGATTTTTAGTTGTTTTATACTAATATTTTTATGTTGTGAATAAAAGTTAATATGATTGAATGAATATATAAGAAATATTTGTTTATTTTCTAAATTTAAATGATTAAAATCACTACTAGATGTCAAAGCAATGCATGAGGAGCGACATATACATAAATAATGTGACCTTTCTAATTGGGTCAAAATACATCAATAAAAAAATTGCTTCTAGAGACAAACTCGTGTGTTTTTTGTATCCAATTTATGATTACAGACAAAAAATCTCTTCCTCAAAGAATAGTTCTACCTTCCATCTATATTATATTATATGTCCCTATTTTATCTACAATCAAATTTGAAAATTACATAAGTTCACTTCATCGTAATCACCAATAGCCTAACCCAATTGAACAGAATCAAAGAATATGCTATCGAGAAGAATTACAAATCTATGATGGTTATACATATGTGTGTGTGTGTGTGAAGCTGAGATACCACCGCCTCATGGCTCATATATCACTTCAAACAGTCACTTCCTTCTGCATCAAATTTCACTATCTACTCTGGTTTTGATGGGTTTAAGCTTGACACCCAGACTCTCTGGAGAGAGAAGTTCTGGTGCTATGCATGACTGGCTTGAAGGGCTAGTTGGGTTCGAGCCATTGCTTGATGAGGAAGCAAAATGTTGTTGTCTGTAGTAACCGAACCCCATCAAGAAGAATTCAATAGGAATTAGCATAGCATATGGGTGCTCTTCTGTCACCAGTGAGCCACAAGCTTGAACCTATCAAGCACACAAATAGGACTGTCATACAAGAAGTGAATACACTCAACTTAAAGTGAGAAGTAGAATAATAAAGATGTAAGACGAAAAATAAATGAGCGGGTCTTTTAGTTTCATTTAGAATATTAGTTTTAAATTTTAGGAGTTGGAGTCATTTTGTATTTCAATGAGAACATATTAGAATTGATAAATAAACAGATTTTGTTTGTTTGAGGTGTGATTCCTCTTTTTCTTGTGGTGAGACAGCATTCCCTTGGTGTGATGCCAATTCATCTTTCCTACTTTCGATTTGTTTGTGTGACAATTCTTCCGGTGCTGCGTCAAATAATGTGCCATACACATGGAGTCCTCTAGTTCTAAGTACAAAATCATTCAAAAGCAAGAAGATGGATCAAATACATAAAAATAAAAGCAGGTTCTTCTTTGGATTACTGATTCTAAAAGATCAACATTGTTGTCTGGTTTACTGGTCCAAAGTCGGAGGCTGCAAAAGTGCGGATAATCTACATTGATTTTACACTTATTCAAGTGAGTTGATCCATAGTCCTAGGTGTCTTTTTTTTTTTTTTTTCCTTTTCTGTCTTCTTCTGTGAAGGGTGCTATCCTCCTCATGTTAGACTATACATGAATGTTATTCGATTACCATCATTCAAAGCTAAAGCTAGATAATGCATTGAGAAAGAGCATGCTACCTCAACAAGAGCACAGCTTTTTCTGCCCATTTTAGCACTCATATACACAGATTCAGCATGGAATTCGCTACTGTCTCCTACAAAAATAAGTGTCTTGCACTGCAGCTTTGTCAAGCCCTTTGTAAGATCATGCCTCCTGAAAATAGACAATCTGATCAATACCAGGAGCATTGTTACATGCTATGCAATTTTTCTGGAATTTAGAAAGGCGGTGGTAACAATACGCCAGCACAACTAAAATTCAATTTTACTTTGTTTTTTCAGCTCTTTGTGCCTATTTGATCTATTGAACAATACAACCACCCTCTCATCAGCCCAAAATGAACACATAAGGTGCTTCAAGGTAAAAACCAATTTCTGGTAAAGTTCTTTAATGTTAAATGCAGAAGTACCAGCCAGTTGCTTCTTGTTTCCAACTGTAGCAAGTATGCCAAATTACATCAGCACGACAAGAGTACTTGAACCATAATAACAGGTTCAAGCCTTCAAGAGTTGGGGCATAACAAGTTACACGAACAGGAAGCTAGGAAAACGAAAAACACTTGACAAAGCACATCTATTGAATATACAAGATCTTACCCATTAATAGCTTGAAGGAAGCGCATCACATTCAAACTTTGCCTTTCATCCAGTAACTGTAAGCACATTTCAGAAAAAGGATCACAGCAGTTCAAACCATATTGGCATTATTACCTAAATCAATACTATTGGCAAGAAATTACTGAAACTGAGATTTCCATACCCTTCTGAAAGCATGTATTATATCAGATTCTGTCCCATGCATGCCACACCTAAGTTCCTACAAGATATATCTGAGACTTACAAGATATACCAATAGCAGAAAATACCTGAAGAATAAGGTGATGTGTAGTACCTTACTAAAGTAACGCTGGAGGAGGCATTCCTTCAATACACCACACATACCATAAAAGTACAATAAGTTCAACAATACCTGCAAAAGTTCATAAAATCGTAAGGAAACCTCACACGAAATGAGTATGTAGTTTTACCTACCAAAATGAAAAAAAAAAAAAAAAAAAAAAAAAAAAAAAAAAAAAAAAAAAAAGAAAGAAGAGTATGCAGTATTTTTACCCCCTTTTATAAACTTCATTTGATTAAAAAAAAAAAAATGTAGCCTTGCAGCGTAAGCTCAATCCATCATGTTTAATGCATGATTGAACTGACATCATTATCAGGTTTCTTATTAAATTATTCTATTTGTTGTGTGAAGAATGCAATGACTTGGGGGATTGGACAATGAAAAATAATCACTTTCCTTGGTAGAGTCTCCAAGAAGGGTTTAGTGCTGGAGGGTGTTTGAAATTTGGACAGTCAGTGCAGCCAACTGGTTCTTAATAGTATCAAATGGTGCACAGTGCACAAGGGCCCCCTCCTTCTGCCCATTACCTATGTGTTCTGTTGGTACTCATGTCACCCTCCATGTTGGGTACTGGCAGCTACAGTGTCTTCATTACATTAATTGTACATATTTCAATTAACTACACACTATGACTGCTGCCGCATTATATTCACCTTGTTGTAGAGCCATTCAGTCCATGAGGGTGCTTTACAAAGAGGGGATACGAGAATTAACCCTAGCACCCGCTCTGGACATTTCATCTGCCACATGGAAAAAAACGCAACTTACAAAAGAAGAATATCACAGCAAATAAAAGGCAGCTGAATTTTACCAACTTACTGCAAAGAGAGTAAGGACGTAAGCACCGGCTGTTACACCTAAGCACATAACCTCTTTCAGCCTGAAGTAGAAATATCATCAATAAGTGCTTAAGAAAACTGCAACTAACAACAGAGGAAGAGATATCTCATTCAACATTGCCGGTTTAAAATGCTAATTTTAGGATAGATATTCTAACTTTCTCACAGAACTTATGCAGAGGAAACACCCATGTCCCTTGACTTCACAAACAACCAAAAATGCATTAAACATGACAAAATACCAAACCTAATGCCTGCTTAATAAATATTGCAGGTAAACTTTATTCAAGAAACACTGAGTGTAGAATTGACTAAAATTAACCTCCATGTATTACCAGGACTAAAAAGCACCTAGTTTAGTAGTAAACGAGTCAATGGAAAAATTGGAAACCAAAATAATTGGATTTTACTGCAGCTGTCTGGTCATGACATTACATGATATATAATCCCACGTACATCAGAAAAAGATTCACATAGCCATGGCTTTGCAAACTAAGCATCAATCCCATTAAAGATTTTAGCCTTCCTAAGTCTTAACCTTTACATGTTGGAGCATCCATCATCAAAATGCAAAACCTTTAGGTACCTACTATTAGACATTTATACCGAAATCAAAGCCAAGAGGGACTTATGGCACAGCCAACAGGAGTCTTGAGACCCCTAACTGCCGGGCTCAAAGTTACACAAATATTGGAGCCAAGAGGACTTGAGGCACAAACAACAGGGGTATGCATTAGTTTTTGTTAACTAAATAAAATAATTAAAAAATAAATATAAAAATGCAAAGGGGGCACAAAGCAAGGACACAATAAGTTATTGGAGATAACCACCTTAGGTAAGATGTGCAAATCACATCTAAGAACTAGATTGGGGATATTGGCAATCTATTAACCCTCCAAGCTAAAGGGCCAAATACCACCCTCAAGAAGTTGAACATGAACATGATTCAATGGCAGGGTCATCTCTTCTTCATTGCAGCAAGCATCAATCTCATTCAAAGCATCCTGGGCCCACCCTCAAAAAATCTAGCAGCAAACCTTGCCTTGCAGAAGATCAGGTCGGTATACTAAAAAGTATAAGATCTATGTGCCTTGGACTTAGACAAGCTGAATCATGATGAACACATCAAATAGAAAGGAAAAACATAGGGGACAATAAGGTGGCAGACGTTACAGAGTTTGCTAAGTATTCAACAGCATGTGTTGCACTTCTATTACTCCCGCCATTCCATAATGAGTGACTCAATTGAGAAATGTGCAAAGTTTTAGGGGAAAAGAATCAAGACTAATGCATTTTCAAACTCTCAATAAACCTTTCCAAAATGATCCTCTCAAAAACAAATGGCTATTGTGGGTATAATTAAAGGGTATTGTGCAAAAGTAATGAAAATTAATATTTTGACATTTGGAGATGGACATACATTTTGGGACAAGCAAAAATGCAATTTTGAGCCTATCATTACAGGGTGGAAGGAGCATAATGTTTTCACTAATTAACAAAATCTCCGCAAAACTGGGTTACATCACTGGATCTATTTCTGCAGTGTCAAGTACAACCCTATTTAGTCATGCTGCATTGATAGCAAACTGAAGTAATCAACACAGGCTACTATCAATACATTCGTTTTTCTGACTGTCTTCAGCTTTGAAAATATATTTGCAACTTGGTTTCCCTTTTGTTATACTTCAACTTATTACGAAAATCCCTTGATATGAAGTTATCCATATATATTTCTAAATTTCTTCCATTAGCACAATCCAGTATGGCTATGAAGTCAAGGAAAACTTTGCCCGGTAAAAATGAGTCATCTGCCCTTACATTCCAGCAAACTTATTACAAAAATCTCCAGATTCCAAGGTATGGTAACTCTTTTGTTGGAACTCTCTGATATCAAAACACAAGAATAGGCTAGAAAACGTGGAAGATACTTCCCATTTGCATATAAGAAAGAAAAAAAGAAGACTAAAAGGATAAATTCATGAAACCGAATGAAACCGAGGGACGACAGATTGAATAAAAATAATGAAACAAAACAAACTCCGTAAGGAAAATAAGCTGAGAGATGGAACTCATTAGGTTGTCAATATAATGAGAATTAAAGCCCCACCGTTCCCTTTTTGAGTCCCATTGCCACCAACAGAAAAAGAAAATAATAGTAAAACAATCCCAAACTAGTATAAGAGAACAATATTAACATACCCGAAGTAATCAAGCACTTCGGCTACCTGGTCTGCAAGATCGTCCACGCTAAGCAATGGAACATCTGAAGAAATGGAATCTGCTCCCACCTGCAACAACTTTTGAAAAAATGGAAGACAGACTCCATTAATATCAGCAAAAGAAAGAATTTTGCAATGCAACACTTATACGATATCTAAATAAATGCATGGCTGATACTGACCTCATGGCCTGGGGCATCAATGTGGTAAACGCAGAAGTTATGAAGGAGCAAAGAAGCTGCATCTGGGCAAAAGAAGAGGCCTTGGAAACAAGACATGTCTGTGTAAACCCAACAAACAGTAAACACCCAGAAACTAGAAAACATTATCATTTCTAACAAATTTGGATTGAACAACGACAAAAACCAATAAACCCCCAGAAAGCAAGCAACACTACCCTGACATTGAAAACTCAAATCTTGGAGTGAAACACAGAGACCCATTAAAAATAACTTCAAGATATGAGGATTAAGCACCGTTTCTCGGTCAATTAAAGCTTCATTCAATGTAAGCACATTTGGAATTGAAATGCTGGAACCCACCAAAACTACCTCCAAGAAAATATAAAAATTAGTATCAACCATTAAAATGAGTACAATAACTGAAGCATACAATTGAGACCAACATCTGGGTATGTTATCAAAGCAGGCTTTTCTTGGTCCCCGCTTACAAACACAGAGATTGAGCCTTTGCTTGTCTTCACCACACACTCCTGCAAAAGCACAAACATTAAGCACAAACCAAAAAAAAAAAACAATTATACATTACAAACCGTCAACAAAGAAAGAAAAGAGAAAAAAAAATACAGACTAGAAGTGAAGAATGAATTCTGCATTGAAGAAAATAAAAAGAGAAGAAATTTATGTCTCTTACCTTCCCTCCTAAAGGTAACATATCAATATCAATGGAAACTGAGTCACTCGACTCACCCATAACTTAGTCCTTTTACTCCCACAGCAAATAGCAAACACAGAAATACCAGCTCACTGAGTCAGCGTTTCAACAGCACAATGCAAAACTTTCTCAAACACTTACTTCTTCTACTTCTTGCATCTTGGTTCCCAAGCTTGGGGGTTCATCTAAATTACAGAAACACCCTTGCGATAGTACCATAACTACAACAGTGAGGTTACTTCGGTTGAGCACAATGACGTTTTTGTCGGCCTTCAACCCTTTGACACCCTTGTCTTTTAGTCGGTTTCGTGTTACCAAAGTGACCGTTAGAGTGGATAAAACGGTCAGCTGGAAAACTGATAGGGGCAGCCTCTGGTGAAGGACACCGTTAAGGCGTTGAAACGACGCCGTCTATAGAGCTAAGCTTAAGAGGAGCAAGGGGGAAGTGGACTTGTGAGGTAATATAATGGTAGAGCATGGGCTCTATAGTAATTTGGAAGAGGAATCGTACAGCTGTATGACACCTGGAAACACAAAAGGCAATACTTCCAGAGTTAATGTGTCACAGTGCGCCAGCTCATCACTGCCCTCTTTCTTCTTTTCGCAAGTACTCTTTGTTGGATAAAACCTCGTAAAAACGAGGTTATTTTCATTTTTCACCGTCTAGTTGATTAATTTTGCCCTCTCGTTAGTCGTTATTATGAAAAGGTAAAGGTAAATTAGTTAAAACTAAATAAATGTCTATCTTTGGGCTCTTTAGTCACACATTTTCTCCCTCGAATATAGTTTTTTTTTTCCTCTAAAATTTTGTAGATAATTTTTTAGATATCATATATAAATTAATATGGTTGATAAATTGTTTATACTAACACAATTTTATAAAATATTTATATGGAAAAAAGGAATGGGAGAAAAGATGCTTCAATACTTTCAATTATATTATAAGAAAGATTGCTCCAATTATTTATTTATTTTTTTAAAGATTGTTAGGCCATCTTTTTCTTGATTGGCTTGAATGTTGCTTTGATATATATGGTACTAAAAAAAAATTGAATGGTTGACAATGTGAGAGCATATATGAAGAGGTCTAAAGGAACAAAAAAAATTAGAGAAAAAAATGGTGAAAAAATAATAAATAATAGTATGCTAGCCTTGCTAGGGACCTAGGGTTGAGATTAAAAGAGGAGATAATGTGAAAATGCTCAATATGATATTGGATATGCAATTATACATACTATGAAGTGGGTTAACATTGGGATCAATTTTAGTAATTAATCTTATTATTGGATTATTTTCTTTATCAAATCAAATAATAAAATAATCAGCTTCAAAAAATTTGTGCATTAGATAATGTCCCTTAATTCATGGGATAGAATTTTTTGAGTTTTGAGTTACTAACCATTGAGATGATTATAGAAGATGTGGGTTTTATATTTGTCCTTTGTTTTTTCATTTACTGAACTGTCTTAAGGCCTCTTTGGGATTGTACGTGTTTGAAGGGTTTAAAAATGCTTTTTAACACTCAAAAAATCCGTTTGAAGAAAAAAAAATACTTGTTTGAACAAAAATTAAAAACACTTTTAAAGATCCAAAAAGCCTAAAAATAGCCAAAATGCACTTTCGACAGAAACTTAAAAATGAAGATTTTTTTTCAAAAGCTCTATTTATCAAATTTAATCCCAAACAGACTCTTTATAAGATAATAATGAAAGCAATGAGAGCGCAAGATGAGTATGTTATTTATTTATTTTTATTATTATTTTTTTGTTAACAATTGGTGAGTGAATGATGCTCATCAAATTTGGTGAACATTGTAGCGCGTAACGCAGCAAATGCTGCAACATTTTGCTGAGCTGGATTTAGTTCTTTTTGTTTTAATCCTATTTTAGCATCTTGGCTAGCCATGAAATAACATTTGGGTAGCCGGATGAGAAGTTGAAAACGCTCTAATAGAGTAATGCTACACCTACAATTAGTTTACAACTCTGTTACAACTTGTTGACACGTGTCTGCATATTTTAAATGAGTTATAGACGATCCAGTTGAAAGGCTAGCATTTTTCTTATTAACAAGATGGGATTAAAGCAATAAGTATTGATTATTATAGGCCATGATGGCTTAAATTGAAGGGCAAATAGACATGAATGATGAATGCATCTCACAAAGTGCTTAAGAGCTTGGGACATAGCCGGTCTGCCACTTTAATTTGATCCAAACGCGTTTTCAACGATAATCACGGCCACTAGCATTGTTCTACGTACAACAAAATTCACTTTGAAAAAGATGTCTACAACTCCACAATTTTTTTTATTTTTTATTATTTTTTTCCTAGAGGCAATTCCAATCTACTTAGAGAATAACATCAATAAGGTCGTGGTATAAACCGAGTGTTTTATAACATCCAATAGAAAACATACATCTTAGCTTAAACCATCGAAAAATAATATAACCCTTTATATCAAATAATTTTCTTCCAATTGACAAAATACTCATTAATAAAACCATTAGATCTATCGTATTGGTTGGTTTAAGAGACTCCAATGTTAAGGATTCAGAAGTGGGTGAGGGTTCGAAGGCGAGTGGTGGCCTGGTGAGCGTTGAGCTAGAATTAATATACGTGATTGAATTTTTATATATATTTTTTCTAATCAAAGGGGGAAAGGGGAAACAATTACAAAGCGGGTCTCTCTCACTCTTAATTCGAAGGGAGGAGAGAAAAGGGTAACAAGCGAAATTGCTTCCAAACACATTGTAAGAAGCAATTCATGTAGCAACTGAGTGTGCTCTCGAATTAGCTTGAAACTTTCGACACGGTTCAACTAGCAAACTGTATAAGATGCAGACGAATATCAACTATCATATCCCTTATTATAGTTTGTATTTTTATCTAATGTGTCATATTTCTACTAAAGACCGTAAAAATAAACCACGTCCTAATAAAAAGAGGCAATCATCTACTTATCTACATCAAGGAATAGTTCCGTGATGAATATATTGGATTGGCTGTTGTGAGAATTGGATGAATGGTATAAATTATGATGCACAAGTGTATAAATTACTTGAATAAAGATGGCACAAAAAGTTCCTCCTTGACCATTTGCTTCCCTTATCAATTATCATTGTTTGATGCCTATAATAACTCTCTAAACCAAAATATTGGTATCTTTAGGGGCTCATAATTTGTCAGTTCAATCGTTGAGAGCTCCCCTCATGATGCTGTCATCATTTCTTTAATTATATAGTTTGTTAATGTATTCGGTTTAAGTGTTTTTTTTTGTTTTCAAAAAAATAAAAATGAATGTGACCTAAAACAAAACAAATAAAGCCTTGGTTGATCTTGTCTTGTTGTTGGCTTTTTGTCCTTTTTTTTTTAATTTTTAATTTTTTTTTAAGTACGTAACATCAATGTCATCTCATAACTCTACTTTGGGGAATTATTTTTTGATTTGTGTGAATACAATTTAAGATGATATATATATATATATATATATAGTTTAATAACTCACTTTTATCTCTGAAATTATTATTTTTTAGGAAATGTTTAGGAAAATATATAAAATTAGTTCACGTGGTTTATTTGATTTGTAATTAACTTCATTGTGGTATTAAAATGAACTCAAAAGTCTTTTGAGATATATTAAAAAAATAATAATTTAGTCATTACAGTCAAATTTTATTCACTAAATCATGACTAGATTCTAAAAGTATAAAACGTTATAACTAATAAAATTGTAATAATTGTCATATTTAAGTTAGTTTCACACTAACAAAATCAATTAAATTAGTGAACGGAATTTGACCGTAAGAACTAAATTATTTTTTTGGCATACCTTAGGGACCTTTGAGTTTTTTTTTTTTTTTGAAAGGGGGAACATATCATTCTCGTTCATAAAAATGTCGCGAGCGAAAACTCTTACAAACAGAGCAAAAAGCTCTGAAGCAAATCATAGCCGAAATTAAAGTTTCAATCAAACTATTACAAATAACATCCGCTAACCTATGACTAATCATCAGGTTTAACATCAGATCTGTATCAAACATATATAATTCAAAGTATAAGTAGCAATTATTCATCGACCCTGAGAAGAAAGAACCTTCAAGTCGAAACTCATCTCCTCGACCCAAAAGTTAAGATATCGTTAACATCTACAACCCAAATATCTGAACCAAGAGCATATATCCCATATAGCATCAAGATATAATCATTTTGATATCACATGAAGTTAATCGTAAACCAAGCATAGACTAATTGCACTTTCTTTATTTATTTATATTTTCTTTAATCTGAAGTCACCTAAAATTACGTGGAATTAGGAGAATGCTATGGGGACAGCTCAGTTCACGGGAGTGATAACAGGAAATGTCCGTTGCAGAACCGACATAAAAAATGCACCGCGCAACCAATCTTAACACGCGTGGGGGTGGGGGGGGGGGGGGGGTGGCGCGGGGTGAAGTCACGCGAATTTGTCGCGCACGTTGTGACGCGCGGGTGGTCCTATCACATTGCACATGGGTGGGGTTGAATTTTGGAATATTTTTCTCTTTCTTTTTCTGGAATTTTGCATTCCTACAAAACCGCATCTTTGTACTCTTAGGACTTCCGGTGAATGCTGGCGCTTGCCTGGAAAAGGAAATTTTGATCTCATCTAATATAAAATCCATATGCAAATATCAATAAATAAATAAAAATTGTGTGGATATTTTATCCCCTTTTTCAGTGGAAAATTATTAGATATTATTGTGCTATAGTAGAAGAAAATACTAAATTTGGGTGAAAATAGTGTATAATCATGCTACCACAAATTTTTATTTATTTATTTGTTTTTTTTTTTTTTTGAAATACAAATTTTTATTTGTTCATTACAAATAAAATAATAAGCTCTAATAAATTTTATTAGAGCTTACTGAAATGACTTTGATCCAACAACAACCGGCGCAACCATTGAAGTTGGACAACTAGTGGTGGATGGTAATTGTACCTCACCATAAGATAACAAATGGTACGAATAGACTATATGGAATAGTAGCTATAACTTGTTCACATGTAATATCATATATTATTATTATAATGCATCTAAATGATTTTATGCCTTGTTATTTTAATAAGGAATTTGACTTACATACTGTTATTAAAATAACAGTATTTATGGTGTAGTAAAAGTAATGATTGAGATTGAATCTCAAAGTTTATTTTCTTTTAAAAGCTTTTAATAGGAGAGAAAATAAGAAGAGATTTTGAAAAATTCAATCTTAATCATTGTTTTTACTACATGTTATTTTAATAACAACATGTAAGCCAAATCCGACAAGAAGAACCTTATTGCATGGTGTTGTGTGTGATTTATTATTCTTTTATAAAAAGCTGAGTTCATTGCATTGTAACATGTTTTCTCAGTAAACTTACGTTTTATCTTTTTCCACCTATAAAACACTATTGTTTTACAGTTGTTTGTCTGTAAAAAAAAAAATGGTGCTTGATGATCTCACTAGATTGGTTTTTGAGATTGCCCTTGAGTTGATAGCTATTGTGGAGGCCGGTGGTCCTTAAGGCTTTTATAAGGGCATGTGTTACCAAATGTTTTGCTGTCCTTGATGATATACTTGATGGACCTCTAGTTATCTTTTGTATTTTTGTGTTGTAATATTTTGAGATTTGAATTAGCGATTGTTCTCCAATTGATTTGAATTGATGGCCATTAATTGCAACAAGGAAAGTCACGTCCTACAAGGAAAGTTACGCATCATTGACATTAATGTTATTATGTTGGACATAGAATCATTCCCATTAAAAGTGGTGCACTTGAGGTACGCAGGACTGACTCTCTCCCTTAAAAGTATTCCGCTAACTTAAGTATCGGAGGTTTCTTGCCGGCCCCTCCGACCGACATCACCTCAATTTACTTCAAAGGCCAGCGACTGACTTGGAAAAGCTTAAACATGTATTACAAAAGAACTATATTATTCTTCCATCTCCCCTTAAATCTCTTTTTACATTCACCATTATGAAAAAAAATAGCATTTCCCATTATGAAAAGATAAGCCAGTAGATCCAGCCAGGTAAAAGGGGGAGACGTCTGTATCTACTGGGCAAACAGGAAAAAGTGCCAATGTTTATTGGGTAAAAGGCCGGACAGATGGAAAGTTGTCGTTGTAAAATGTGTCCAATTTTTCAGAATGAACGGTGGAGATTGCATCGATATTCTGGTTGGTACGCAAGAGACATGGAAGTAAAAATAGTGATAAGATTAAAAAAAATATATGGTAAAGAACCAGTTCTGCTCTTTCTGTTACTGGAATTCAACAACAGGGATATGCTCATATGCCCGGGAAAAAAAAAATAAAAATCAACAGCAGTAAATGTCGGTGGGAGATGAAAAGGTCGCATTCAGGAGCATGCAGATTTAATGTACAAGTATTTATGTTCCTCACGAGTCACGAACATTGGCAGCTCTCACACACAAAGTGGTCAGAAGCTCTCATAAAAGGAGAATGCTCAAGAAGACAAGAACATTATATGTATTTATGTCCCAAGATTGTCAAATGTGTAATCTTTGGCATCACGGGAATCTTCATTTTATGCACAAAACATGACTCAGGTAAATTTAATGGACCATCTTAATCTCCATGATATGAAGAAACACCAAGGAAATTTGAACACATCCATAATTCTTCAATTATAGAATTCATACTGCTTATAGACAAAGGATTGTCATTATCCAAATATTCTTCTGGAGTCACAGACAAAAGGACAGTTACAAACAGTAAAAGAGGCTTTTAACTAATAATTGGTTTCCTTGGGAGTCCAATAACAGCCTGTAAGATGGGAAAAAAACCAAACATCATTCACAATCAAATCTCCTGATTACCTACTATTCTTCTGTTTACAAATTGCGTAGACTATTTTCTTTCCAAGACATATTCTTCTCTCTATCTGTGTGTGACAGAGTACTTCAAGGATAAATAGGAACTGTGTGTCCATATCTAAAGAGACAGAAGCCCACAGGCCAACCTGAAAGTGAAGAGATAGATACTGAAATCTAAATCATAGAATACCATGTTTTACCATATAATTAGCCTTACAAAAACTGAATAGTGCATCAGCAAATAACTCAAACCTGAATAAAATAGCTCTCTCTCATGCAATGTGAGTGCTTCTTGCTACCTTGCAGCCAGACTCTAGCACCAAGAAGAATCCCCTTCAACAATGAGATCACTTAAGACCAACCATATGGCATCTAGAAGTTCAATTCGCATAGGTTGCGGTTCTTTAAAACTGTTACACCAACCATAAGTTGGAGATAGGTTGTTGATGATGCTTCTTCCATTGAGGTCATGTAGTTCTAGTCTCTGCTTTGAGCCTACAAGTAGGATTAGCAGGAAATTTGTGACATCCCATGCTTTTTCGAGGTTTCCAACACCACAATAAATTTCAAGGGGGCGATAATTAGAGAAATAAATAAAAACTTCTAGGCAGCCAGAGGCGGACTTCTTGGAACTACATAATGAACAAGAAATAGCAATGCAGAGTGTTTAGGTTTATCTAAGGTACCAAAAGAAAGTAAGGAAACTCTGAAGGACATTGCAGTGTGTAACTTTAACGAACATGCTTAAACCTCACACAAGTAAGAGTTGGGATAAAGATTGGTAAAAATAATCTCTTTAGCAAACATACAAGATTAACAAGTAACTAATCATAACTTAAATCACTTCCCCAACTCCCCCCTCTCCCCTCCCTCCTCTTTTCAGTCTTCAGGGAAAGTACCTGCTGACTTGAACTTTATCAGCATGTCTTAACATTCATTATTTTCAGCGTAAACTGCTTAAATTCCCACAAATACATAACAAAGAATGAGCTAATGCAGGAGTTGTAGTTTAAGAGGACACTAACATTCTCTCAACTCTTTTTGTGACAATTTTAGGAAAGCACTAGTCATATCTATGCTATCACTCTAAAAGGACTAGTTAAATTACAATTGCAACTCCCTATAATCATGTATAAAATACAGTATCACCTGGTGATGAACCAATATGAGACTTAACACTCATAAACACCTTATAATCAACTCACTCAATGTGGGTAATTCATCTTTTCAATGTGAAACTAACTCTTTGGAGTTCACAATCTCCCTTGCTCAAATCCCTGATGTTTTCGTCAAGGCCAAGGCTCATGTCATGCAGTTTTCCAGCTCCACACAATTTTACTAAAGTAGCTCTGATACCACTTGTAACGATTCACAAAAAGCTATGGCCATACTTGAGTTATTACTCCAAAAGAACTAGTCACGTTGCAATCGAAGCTCTCTAGAATCACTTATAAAGCCTAGTCTTACGTAATAAGGAACCAATGTGGAACTTAGCAACTATGAGCACCTTTATAATCTAATTCATCTTTCCAATGTGAGACTACTTTCTAAGGTGTTACAGTTTTGCTTCAACAACCATCTATCCACCACTCTACAATCTAGGACAGCTGCATGCTACTCCTCCTCTACTTCAGCCAAGGCCAAGAAAACCATATTATTTTCAATTATTCATTCTCCATACGTTTTCATTCTAATATTTTGTTCGATAAATTTAAAGAATTTTTAATCTTGAATTCAGCCCACATTCACACTTTATGCGACAAACATAATGTCAGAAATTACCTGCCATATGTAACATTCCTGCAGTAATTGAGAATGATACTTATCTTCTTCTGTCAATTGTGGTTGGTTACTGGGGGCAAGAGAACTCTTCTACATATGAAGTTAATTTCAATTTAATATTCTAATGTGAAAAGAAAAAAAAAAAAAAAATCAAATAATTTCCATGACTTTTTAATTCCAGTGCTCTTTTGTTTATGCTTGTACGAAAGTTCCTGAGACTCAAAAATCCAACAACCTTTGTTATCATGAAGTTTGACATAGGAAATGAACCTTGTTGATGCTTCCAAAACTATTGTACCTTTTTATGTTTCTTCTTCCAGTCACAGATTAATATTTTTGATGACGGGGAACCTCGACAAGGTAGGACCCTTCGGACTTCCGGTCACAGATTAATTAATCATGGAAATAACAACAATATTTCCCCTCTTTAGTAAATTACGTTTTAGGGAGCAAAAGAATATGTTGCCACTCGTTAGAATGGACATTTAAACCTCACATGGTTATTGGATAATGGCTAAGTTAGGGCATCATACCTGCATTGATGGATTGTTGGCCATAAGTAGATAAATCATATGCAGAAGTACCCATGCCAGTTAAACCAAGGAAATGGGAGGGAAAATTAGGGATTTAGCGCCTGTTAGATGGAAGCCAAACATGTATGCATACTGAATTCATCTTTGCTGTAGCACCATATCTTCAGCTCCTGTAACAAAAAGAATTTGAACCCAAGTACTAGTTGTTTGCCTAGAGGGAAATGCTGAAATAGGTCTAGTTCTTTAATATTGATTTTGACTTAAAATGAAGGGCATACTCACAGTTAAGGCACACCAGCTTCAGACATTGCTAACGAAGGGAGCTCTCAATGCAACAAGTTAGAAAGATACACCATACTACACTGTTTGTTGCATAAATAAACTTGAAGGATAACAAAGAGAAGCTTTAGATGATCACTAGTTGAATAAAATTCAACAATGTAGGAAGGATATACAGCCAAGCAATATCAAAATTATCTCCAATCTATGGATGGCTCATGTCACTCAAGAGGGAAAAGGACAAGAAGAAATGAAATGGACCATGTAATTAAATTTAGTGAAATCCGATCACAGAGTTTATAAAAATCAACACTCACTAAAAGCTTCTGTTAGCACTCAATGAAGAATCTATTAAATCTATTCATTCTTCCAAGCATACAAAATCAGCGAGAAACCTAGACATTGTGATTTAGAATCCGAAAATCTCTGCGAGAAAGACAATGGCACTAGACTTGGATCGGCAAGTGGCTGGCTAGCCCACAACTTCTCAGCCGAGAGGCATGTCTGGAACATAAAAACAGCATTTCCAAGTGATGCGCCAAAGAGCCAATTATGAACGTCCCACAAAACTTCTATCGCAAGCCCATCAACCAGAATGGTATGATTCCCCCGGAACTTCCACCGAAGCCGCTTCACCTGCATTACGGGCTTGCTATCTACGCGGATCACCAGGCACGGATCATTGACATTAAAAGTGTCGCATTCGATGACAAGATCGTGCATTTGACCATTATCACAAAATTGAGCCTTGGTACAGAACACTTTCTTGCCAAAAATATGCTCTCTCTTGGCAATGAAAACAGCATTAGAAGGCACGGGGCTGGCACTAGTTTTCTTGAAAGCTTCTTTTCTCAAATCTCCAAGAAGGAGAACCATTTGCCGATCAACGAGAACCGCAACATAAAATCCCTCCAGAGGCTCAGGCCCGGGTCCGAATTTCGCCGAAGAAAGGTCCCAATATATATCAATTTTACTAGAATAGGCTTCTAAACTCTTGGATCCCCTTCTCTTGGAGAACAACCAGGGTTTAATATCAACCTTACAGAGACACTGATTTGACGAATCGTCGATCCCAACTCCAAGGCCTTGACCCATCAAATTCTTACTCCATGTGATAGTAATCAAGCAAGACCGGCCACGTAAACGGCATTGATAGACACAAGTAACTAAATTCTGGGCAGCCCTACTAGAGTTCGACGAGGAAGAATCAGCAATTTGAACCCCATTTTCACCAAAACAAGATGGGAAATCTCTCATCTTCACACCAAGAACTTGCATTTACTTTACTAATCCTAAACTTTCTTTCTGGTTTCTTGACAAATAGTTGGTACCCACTTTGGGAGTCGAACGAAAAAAGAAGAAGAAGAAAAAACAAAGACAAATGGAAAGAACTCAGAAAATAGGCAACTCAAAAACGAAACCAACATAGAAAGCAAGAAGAGACCATTACCTCAAACTGATTAGAGACAAAATCAAAAACCCATCTCAGAAATGCTCCCAAATCTGCTTCTCAAGCGCTGATTTGAACTGGGTATGGACTCTTTGATGCATTTCTGAGGCAATTAATCCAAAAGTTCATATAAAGCACAGTAATGTGCACATCTAAATTGAAGACAAATTTTGGGAATGTGTAGGGAGTAAATAACTAAAAACAGAGAAGCAGACAAGAAAAAGTGAGTTGTTTCACTGTCAAAACCTCTGCCAAAACCACACAAGAATTAAAACAAAAAAAAAGGAAGCAGACCCACCAAGAAACATTTAAGAAAGAAGGTAATATAGCAGAAGAGAATAGAAGTAAAATGCAAATATACCCCAAGATGGCGACGGCTTAAATACTCCCAATCAAGGTGGTGGAGACAAAAACGGTATTGGAGCAAGTAGCAACTGGGTATTGCTGGAAAGGCTGGGTTTTGAAGATTACTCTACACTGAACGGAAAAAAGCATTCCCTTCTCATATTCTCTCTCTCTCTAAAGGACTTTCCTTTTAGCTGACATACCCACATGAAAAAGTGAGACAACAAATTTACTAACAAACAGAGACTCAACTCAGAGTTTAGTCCCTCTCACATTTTGGATAGAGAGATTTGCAAGAACAACATTGACAGGAGCAACAATATATCTGAGATTTGAGGGATAAAGCATAAAACATATATCTAAATATTTGTATGTATGTTTGTGTACTTTTACGTGTTTCTGTATTTTTTAGCGGCTCACCTCTGTCAAGTATTTAAAGGTAGGAAAGGAGAGAAAAAGAAGGGTCTGAGAATTGGGATTCATGACATGCGAGCACGATGATACATCATGTATGCATACCTAATTTTTATTTTTGCGTGTTGAAAAAGACAAATCCTTTGACGGTGAGTGCAGTCACATAGCCCAGAAGACCAGTTCTTACCTTCACCAAGAGAATAAAATATACTCACCCAAAAAAAAGAAAAGAAAATAAACACACTATTTCATTTCTGGCTTAAATACATTTTTAACCTAAGTTATTAATCATTTTCAAACAAAGTCCTATAAATCGATAGGTGCAATACTTGCATACATCAAATTATCATTATGTGACAAAAGAAAGTCAGCAAATCTGACGTTAGCATTGACCGTTTGAATGAATGAAAAAACAAATTTTGACCAAAATCTTCAAAAATACCCTTACCTTAGCAATTGAAAAACCCGAATTTACTATTTCTAATTATTAAAACTAACTTTTTATAAATAATAATAAATAAAAAATATACAAGATGTTCAAACACCCCATGACCTCCCTCGGTGGGTTGAGGGTGGCTCGTGACTGCCCCTCCTCCTCGCTCGGTCACTCTTTGGGGTTACTCTTTTAAAAAAGGAAAATGCTAGGGGTTCTCCCCATAGGTTCTCCTGGTGTTCTCCCAGTCTTACATAAAACATGATTTAAGAAAAAATAAAATTGTAGTGGCCTCCACACCGGTTTTTTTAGGCATTAGCATCAAATTTGAGGCATTAGCACCAAATTTGTGAGGCATTAGCACCAAAATTGAGGCATTAGCACCAAATTTAGGATGATCAAATCCATTTTGAGTGATATCATCCCTAAAGGGTTAACCTTTCACCTTTAGATTTTAGTTTTGAATCCAAAAACAAGTTTTAAAGCATTAGAACCTAACTATTAACTCATAAAAATTAATCGGTTGTCAAAAAAACGGTACTACAATTTTATTTTTTCTTAAATCATGTTCTATGTAAGACTAGGAGAACGCCAGGAGAACACTATGGGGAGAACCCCTAGCAAACCTCNTTTTTTACAATTTTTAGGCTTTTTGAATCCTTAAAAGTAATTTCAATTTTTTTTACCAAATATGTACTTTTTTATCAGAGTTTTTTTGAGTATTAAATGCATTTTTAGACCCTTCAAACGCACACCCAAACATACCCTTAGTAATTTTGAAATATTTTTTTTTAAAAAAAAAAAAAATTTAACCCTTTAAATTTTTTCTTTTCTTGTTTAGAAGTTAAATAGTTAATTATTGTAGATTTTGTTGACATAGTCAAAATACTAGACACACATACTCTGACAGTAAGCGCAGTCAAAATTCAAAAAAGCCCAGAAGTGGCTTGACCAGGAATACCCATTTTTGGCTCCACCAGACACCATTACTGCCAAGTTGCCAACCCCATTATATCTCTCTCCACTATAATATTTTCTATCCAAATCTTCTTTCTTTTTTTAATTAAAAAATAAAATAAAATTGAAAGGGTGGATTTGATTCTAAAGAGTGATTGAGCAAAATGTTGAGGGAGGCCGAAGCTCTTTTTTTTGGCTTTTATAGTGGAAATCTCAAGTCATGGAGCGTGAGGTTCACGCGCCAGTAGAAATGAGACAGAGAGTTTCTATGTTTGAAGTGGCTCCACCACTGCTCAACCATCCATCCCATCACAAAAGCGCGGTTCAGGAGGAGTCAGGAGTCAGTAGAACGAAAGGGAATCTACCTTTTGAGGTTGAGCTGTGCGGGCCACGCGCCTCGTGGCGTGTGGAGAAAAGAACCGTTGTTATGTAAAGACAGCAAAGATTACGAGAGCGGGGGATTTGTTAATTCTTACTTTGTGGGAGATTAGACGTGGTGTTCACGTGTACTTGTCCGTGGTCGGTTGGAGTGCGTTACAGCCCAATTTTAGCCCAATTATTGGGACTCAACAACTCTTGGGCCCTATATAAGCCCAATTCAATTTTTTTTTTCTTTTTTATTTATGGGAAAAGTATAAAATGGCCCTCAAAACTATCAGCCTTTTGTAATTTAGCCCCTCAAAGTTTCAATTGGTATAAAGGAACCCCAAAACTACCAACCCCTTATAAAATGACCCCCTCTGTTAGCTAAAACTGTTAAAATGGATGGAAAACCCAAAACGACGTCATTTTGGGATGTTAATTTACTAAAATGCCCTTGTTAAAATAAAAAATAAAATTCAAAAACCCCCCTAAAACGTTTTCGTTTTTGCTTTCCATCAACACAAACCCTTCCCCAACCGTGTTCTTTCCCACTGCAACTTGGCTGGTCAATGCTTGTGAAGATGATGGAGCTTGCAATTATGGTCGGCAACGTGGCTGGTCGGTGCTCAAAAGTAAATTTATTTATGGGTTTTTTAACGACTCTCTCTCTCTCCCTCACCTGGTGTCTCTCAGATCTGCAATGAAATTAAAAAAAAAAAAAAAAAAAAAACAGCAATAACATGTTCCAAGTAATTGATCACTTGTTGCAGCAAATTGCTCAGAAGTGAATTTATTGCAATCTCTATTTCCCCCAATAACTATTTCAAATGAAATATAAACTCAAAAGCCCAAAATGCCTCTGTGAATTATTGCAGTGAGAAATGATTTGAAAATGAAAAACTAAAAAGGAAAAGGGAAGAGTGAGATCGCTCAGGTGAGCGAGGTGGTCGACCCGCAAAATTTTCTCGCAAGAAGAGCAAGAGGAAATTCTGCATTCCGGTCTGTTGAGCTTGAATTTCACCAAGTCATCGATGCGATCTTCTTTTTCATAGCGATTAAATTAGAAACCTCAAACATATGCGTAGAGTGAGAGAGACAGAGGGGTTGAACTGGCCGGAGGGGTTGCCCAGTGAGGGCATTTTATATTCTTCAATTAAAATCGGTAAGGGCATTTTAGTAACTTTGCATCCCAAAACGACGTTGTTTTGGGTTTTCCATCCATTTTAATGGTTGCAGCTAACAGAATGGGCCATTTTATAAGGGACTGGTAGTTTGGGGAGCTATTTATACCAATTGAAACTTTGGGGGGCTAAATTACAAAAAGCTAGTAGTTTGGGGGGCCATTTTATACTTTTCCCTTTATTTATTTTCAGTTTTGTATATATATATATTGATCAAAGCTACCAATTTAGAGTTTTTTTCTTTTAGACCCAATTTAGAGTGGTTGACTTTGTACTATTACTCAATTTATTTGCATGAGGTTGCTTAAGTGGAACCTATAACTCAATTACTTTAGAAGATTATCTCCCACCCATCTTTCACTATCTTCTGAACATGAACAAACTGTGATTTATCAACCACCACATATGAATATAGAATGTATAACGACGGAAAGCAGTTACATAAAATCTTAATAAAAGGGACGCAACGCAGGAAGTAAAGGGATTGATCAAACCCTTCTCAACAAACCTCAGCTCATTTTATATTTTGACTCCACATAATAGTGCTAACTTAAGCATCATAATTTCTTCCATCTCTGGACTATTGAATCCTTTGATGCTCTCACTATTTTGCAGGCAATTCATCGCCAATCAAGCCGTACCAAAAACTATATCAACAATAACCATTTTTTAACAAAAATAAAATTGCCAAGAAATGAGAGAGAATTAATGGGATGGATCCAAATTCCAATATAATATTCAAACTTATGAAATAAGTTTAACTTGCTGTTTTGCCCAAAACGTTGACTTTTTGTTTTTTAATTGAGTGGTCTTTATGAAGAAAAATTCGGATCCAATGAAAATTAAGTAGTCAAACCCAAAACTTACTCCCTAATCTAATGAAGCAAAATCCTAAATTTTTGTATAATTCGAGATTAAGGTCTCATTTGGTTCGCAGATTGTCTAATCTATTGAAAAATGATTAGTTACTAGTGGAAATAAAAAAATGTGTAATAGATTAACTATTCATATTCCTTTGTTTAGTTGCAATGCTGGAATAAACTAATTAATCTTATTCTTTCGTTTGGTACAATACAATATGTTGGTAAATAGAATCGTATTGTGATTGAATTTCCTAAAATACCCTTATAATACAAATACAATTTATATTATAGTTGAAGAAAATAAAATCAAACTCAATCTTGAATTTAGATGTCAACCAAACTCAATCAAAAGATTTTTTTTTTTAAAAAAAGAGAGACGGAGAAACATAATTAAAATAAATGGTATATAATTTTTTTTTAAAAAAAGAGACGAAGAAATAGAATCAAAGAGAAACGGTATAGAGAATCAAAAGAAATTAAAAAATAAAAATAAAAATTTGAGAAATGGTATAGAGAAAAAAAAAATATCCAAGAAACAAAGAGAGAACGAAATAACCAAGAAACAGAGAAGAGAGATTGAAGAGAAGAGAGGGGAAGAGAAATACGTTGCGCAGGAAAAAAAAGATCGTTGTAGTTTGCACTAAGATAGTCGATCGCTTTGAGAGACAAATATCGTCTTGCACTGATAGAGTTGATTTGAGAGAAGCGTCATGGATGTGAAAATGGTGAGTTTTTTTTTTTTTTTTGGAATTTACATGATAATTTTAATCCCACATGAAATGATTAGTTAAGCAACTCATTTTTGAATGGTTTAGCTAACTCTGTGTATATGGAATTAGTAGGGACAGAGTTTTCCTCCAAATTGGGTTAAAGGAATCTCTCAAACCTAATCTGTAAAAGTGACACGTGTCCCTTAAACATGTGAGATGCACATATTTTTTTTAATAATATGGGTTATAATAAATAATATTAAAAACTCGTCTCCAAGAGATAGCTCAATCGGCTATGAACCACGTCTTATGAAGCAGAGATTACTAGTTCGAATCTCTCTCTCCTTCTTGTGTGGACATGTAAAAAAAAAAAAAAAAAAAAACTCATGTGCATCTCACATGTTATTAAAAAAATAGACATATGTTACTTTTACAGATTAGATTAGAGAAGATTCCTCCAACCCAGTTTGGAGGAAAATTCTGTCCAATTATTGGTAATCCTATGAGAATAGATTATTCTCAGGAATAGAGTATTACTAAATAAAGGACTAGTTATGCCTAGTGTTAACTAATCTAATCCAAAGATCTAATCAAAGAACCAAACGGGGCCTAAACCCTAAAGTAAAAGGGGATGTCAAGTTGGCAACCACCTAATCATCTTTAGACTTTAGACCTCAACTATCTAAGGCCCAACAACCAGGCCCATAACATTAATAATGTAGCATACACGTGTTTTTTAAGGAAAACTTCTACTAGCACGGCAAGGATTGGGCGCAATCATCGGACCAAAAGTATCATGCTATACTTTTTCTTCATGGACTTGCGTAAAAGAAAACCGGGTCTTGATAGTGTTTCCGTCAGGTTCAGCTGGGTTTCGGAGGGGTCTTGGTCAAAGCCGTGACCCGCGACATTTTGGTTAAGTTTGTCGATTTAAGAATAAGATATTTCAAATTTAGAAAATAATTTACAATTTTTTTTAAAAATTAAAAAAGAATTTTCATTCAAACAAAAAATATTTTTCGTTAATTATTATTTTTTCTCACACCAAACACCGAAAAACACATAAAGCATTTTTCACGAATCATTTTACGCCAAAACAAACAGAGCCTAAAAGAAAATATTATTTCGCGATGGAGATTTCTTCACAATCATGAAAATAGCCATCTTTGAAGAATTTGGATTTGTTGGAAATGAATTTTTTTGAATAGACATGATCAGGGAAGGAGTAGATGGTGTCAATTTCATTTGTTTGCGGAGCAAATAAAGGTGTGGAGATGAGGAGTTAGTGATTGAACCTGGTTCAAGTTAAAAGTTAGATTTGAGAAATCTCCTTGGTTGTTGGTCGGAAACTTTAATGTTGTGAAGAGTATGTAAGAGAAGTGGGATTGTAACAACCTTAATGGATAGATTGTTTATCTCTTTCATAAAACAACCGAAGGTACGATGATGCAGTAAATCACACAATCGCAATCAAGCCCGAGTTGAGAGAGTTTGTAAGAGAGCTAAGAATGAGTATGAAGGCTTGTCGGGTGTGTCAGCAATGAACATCTTTAATGCCTAAGTGAGTGAAAGGCTTTGAGACAAAATTTAAAGTTGTATATTGAAATCGTAAGCGTATTAAGAGATAATTAAATTATATTTGGCAATACTTGTCCCTTCCTTACATACGCAGAGAGCGTAGGTCACATGTCTCATGGCCACGGTCATGCCCTTATTTTGGTGTGGCATACTGTTGGTGTCTTTTAGTGGGGTACGTCATTGACAAGGTAGTGGCATCGCACCCTTGCTTCTCTCGTTAGTCGTTATTGAGTATCAAGCAATGCCATGTACATTTTTGTTGCATTATAGATGTTACTCGATCTATTGTCGAAAGTATAGAGATAATATGCTGGTGTGGCGGGAGAGGCGGTCCTTTACTACGCGCCCTTCCTTGCTTCTTAGTTCGGGGGTTGGCCGAGCTATCGGGCCCAAGCAGTTGGTGTTTTTGGGCTCAAGTGTTTGACTTTAATGGGCCTATTATGCCTAGGCCCAATTGGCTGGAAATTGATACATCAGTAAATATATGGAGCCTAAATGCATTAGGACCTAACCAGTCATTTCTCGGCTGATAAGTAAAGTCAACCTGCCTAATTTTGTCCTAGCCAATCATTAATATTGTCACACGTGTGTCTCAATAGTATGCTCCCTCACCGGCCACTCTTTCCCTATCTTCGACGTGTACACTACACACATTACATAAGGAGCAGATTAAGACACGAGTCGCAACAATAAATGTAGATCAAGTCATACGTTGTATTTCTCGTTAAGATAATTTGTTTTAAGGTAATATTATTTTGTTGGATTTTTTTTAATTAATTAATTTATTTGTTTCTATTAGCTAAAGGATGGAAATGGGTTACCAATATAATTTTTTCCTTTGGGCATGATCATGGAGATTCTTATCTATTGTGAAATGTTTAGTTTGAGCCATAACTACTGTTTAGAAAGACAAATCCAACTCCACCAAAGTGCAAGCCAATAAAACTCATTCTTAGTAAGGCTCACGCAATTATTACCGTAAGCAGATTCAAACACGTGACCATTAAAAATAAAGGAAAGGACTTAACCCCTTTTGCTTTATCAATTCGACTACCATCTTGATGGTATTTTGTCGGATTATTTACGTGTAAGTGGTGTAATTAATTAAATGATCAACAAATCTTTGGTATTATCAATAATAATTGATTTTATTTTGTTGGGTGGCTTGCGGCACTTGTAGCTCCAGCTCCTTATTTACGGGGGAGCCATAAATATTTTAATCATATTTGTTGTCATGTTCATGAATGATTCAGAATATCATAAAGATTTTAATCTTTGGATCTCCTTCTACCTGTTTTTATTTATTTATTTATTCATTTTTTTAAAGAGAAATGCTACATTTTTAAGTAGCATTCTCTTAACATTTTTATTAATGTGGCACATTCACGTTCAGTACTTGTTTATTTTTTAAAAGAAAAACAAGAAATAAAAAAGATAAAAAGAATGTTAAGAAAATGCTGAATAACGCTTTTTTTAATATAATAAAAATTAAAATTTTAACACATGACATTATAAAAATTGCTTATACGGCATTAATGGAGCAAGTGTCTGCTAATTAATTTTAGACTGAACGAGTGAAATGAAAAATAAAATTAAAAATTAAAAAATTAAAATGTCATTTTAAAAATCTAAAGAATAAATTCAGATCACGATAAAATTAAGAGAATTATAATAAAATTCATTTTTTTTAATTCAAATTATCCTATTTTAAAACTCTAGGTTGTACTTTGTTCTTCAAGGTCTGAATGTTTTCCCTTCCAATGTGGGAGGGTTCATAAATCTTTGAGTGTCAAATGCAACCTAACATATGTGACATCATGAAAAAGTTGTCCCGCATTAAAAAGATTAATTGTTCACATTGCTCCGGTAGATTATAAAAATAATCATAAATATTAAGTTTTACATTAATTCCTTATTAAGTAAATTTAGACTTTACAAATAATTCTAAAGATCTTTAATTGTAATTTGACTGGTTTCATGAGTCAGAGTAACTGTTACTTGCAACAACGCTGTTCATGTAAGGTTCTACACCTAGCCATAAATATGATGTTATTTTTTTTTTTTGACATGTCCACACAAGGGAAGGGGGAGAGGAGGATTCGAACTTGTGATCTCCGTTTCATTAGGCGTGACCCACAGTCGATTGAGCTACCCCTTGGGGACAAATATGGTGTTATTACTATCACCTAATGGACAACACAAACATAAATTACTCAGCCGAACGCCAACCGCCTCGACATGCCACCGCCTTCTTTTATTATTATTTTTTTCTTCAACCCTATTTTTGATTTTTTGTTTTGTTATCACGATCTCAAGCATTCACGGACGAGATCTCAATCCTGTACATGTAACATGTGTACACTTATCTAGAATTGGGATAAAAAAAGTTGGAACATCTTTTCTATCTTCTCATTTTTCACGTCCATTCTTTGTTTATGACCAATTTTCTACCAAATGTAGGCTTAAAACGGCCAAATCATATGAATATTAAAGAAGACAAGGGGGAAAAAAAATGAAATTCCGCTAGTTTGTCATAAGCTTTGGTGGCGCATTATCGTTAGCGGAACCTCCACTTCACGTACGTGAACACACCCTGTTCAACCGCATTAACTTCCAAGACCACTGCTAAGCGAATCTTACATTTTTTTTTATACAAATTAGTTTCACAAACAGATAGACCTGACTCCTGAGTTAGTAGTTGGTATAGAGAGAGAGGGAGCTATCAGTTTCTTTAGCTTGAAGTTTCTAGTTTTGGGTTTTCAGCCATGGCTTCTTGGGTTCTTTTTCCGGGGACTTCTGTCACCGGGACTCGGAGGGATGCGGCCGGGTTCTTATTCGGGGGGAGGTGGCCGATGGCTCAGGTGAAGAGCCACAGGGTCTGCGTTCGCTCCTCTTTGGACTCTTTGGAGACCAAAGTTTCTGACATGAGTGTTAATGGTAATTGCTCTTTGCTTTTTCAAAATTTTGTTATTTTATCTCAAAATTTTATGTTTTTGTGCTTTTTGGCTTTCTGGGTATTTAGTATTTTGTTGTTTGGTGAGAAATTTTTGGTTCCGATTGACGGGTTGAGTTGGTTTTCACTGAACTTGAGGGGGATGGTTAGTTATCTGCGAATTGTGTAAATTTGTGCTAAAGAATTGGATTTTGCCTTCTTCTTCTTTTTTTTTTTTTAAAAAATAATTTTTAATTTTAATTTTTATTATTATGAATTCTATTGGATGTAGTTATGGAGTAGTTTTCTAACATTTGGAGTTCACTAAAACTTTTCACTGTGTGAAAGGCCTCAATTTATATTGGATGAGTAGCATTGTACTCATGCCGGAGGACTTGGGATCAAATCCTAGGACGTGCATGAGTTAATGCAGTAGTGAAAATTTGTCAACAAATGGATTTTTCTGCCCCTTATTGTTTTCTTTTCTGGACAAGCTAAACAAATAAGTTGGAAAGGGCTCACTACTATTTTGTAGTTCTGGGCCTGAAAAATGTTGGAACATATAGTTAATTTATTTTGACTAAAGGTACTCAATTTTGCAGATTTATCAATGTAATACAATAATAGAGACTGCTCCATTTCAATAATACCAAAAGTAACCAAAAGACCAAAGTCTTCTGATAGTATTTGGTAGGAAATCAGTAGTTCTAGGTGCTATCCTTGGATTTCAGTATACTTAAATGAGTGATTTACATGCCAGCTCCAAAAGGATTGTTTCCTCCAGAACCTGAACATTATCGCGGACCTAAGCTGAAAGTTGCTATTATTGGAGCTGGGCTAGCGGGCATGTCAACGGCAGTTGAACTTTTGGATCAAGGACATGAGGTTTGGCTCATCTTATTCTCTTGTCCTCAAATGCTGGTGATATGTTTTCTATATGTCCAGCAATTTTCCAAAATCTTGATCATACCACCATCACACCATTTTTAATTTCAAAATGAAGAATTAGATATAAAATTACCATTTTTGGATTATTCTGTGGAGTTTTTTTTCAGTGGAGCTACACTTGATAGTATTCTAGCTTATGTGATTTTAATGCTTTTACAGCATGAGGAAATCAGTTACATGCTTACTCTTGTTTTTTCAGGTCGATATATACGAGTCAAGGTCTTTTATTGGTGGAAAAGTAGGTTCTTTTGTTGACAAACGTGGTAACCACATTGAAATGGGACTGCATGTTTTCTTCGGTTGCTACAATAATCTTTTCCGTTTGATGAAAAAGGTGAACATAACTTGCTTGGTTGCAGTGATATGACAATTTAGTCTCTATTTGCACCTTTTACAAACCTATATTGTGTAGTGAGAAAACAGATTTAAGTACAGCGTACGATGGAAATGTGATTTGTGATTGAAAAAAAAGAGTAAAAAATCTATCTACACTTATTAATATGCCATCTTATTGGCTTTTGTGATAATAACTCGTGGAAGGTACCTTCTACGTTTTCCTCCATGTTTAAAACTCAAAAATTGAATTGAGTTACTTCCATGATGCAGCTTTTAGCCTCATTCATTTATCCTAATATAATGACAATGACAAAGATATCTAACTTGATTACATGGTGAGAATATTATACTTTTTTAGCTTCATAGTATAAATCATAAAATGGCATTCCACATTAACAGATAATTTTTCATTTAGAGGAATAATTAGGTTGGGATGTTCCTGAATCAAATATTTTTGCTGCTATATCTGTCACTTACTGGTCAAGCCTCCTCTTTGCCAGCCTATCATTTCCTAACATATCATGCTCATGCTACCTTGGTAATTTAAATATTTGTCTTTTGGATATGAAGTGGAAGAATATGAATGCGTGTTTGACTTTGTTCTGGTGGTTTCTTTTGACTTAAGGTATTAGGATGATACCTTATCACCCAGTTTGGTTGCAATGAGTTTGGCCCAAATGCATCTTTCAACTTCCCTAATTGTTAATTGATTCATTAATGAACTAAAATTGGGCACCTCATGCATCAAGTTTGAAATATGGGGAATGTATAAACTTGTGGCTTTATGGATAATATTTAATCTTAGCTAATGGATTGCATAAGTAACAATGTCCAAAAGATGGTGTAATCAGGTTTGATATAACCTAAAGTTGTTCTTTGCAACATTGAATCATGTTGTGTTATCTAAATATAAAGGGGATTTTATTTGTCTGTGATGGAAGTTGTAAACCTGTTTTGAGATGTGATGGGCTGATTCAGATATGAGCCTGCTCTGCACTTACTCCAGCTTATCTTCTTTTTCGGATCAATATCTTGTGAAATCTCCTGAATTGAAATTAAACCCATGTATTCTTCTTAAAATAAAAGGGTCTGTGATAAATTAAACCCATGTATTCTTCTATATGGTCTCTGATAAATTTTCTTATATCTCTACTTGAACCTAGGTGGGTGCAGATAAAAATCTACTTGTGAAGGATCATACTCACACTTTTGTAAACAAAGGGGGTCAAATTGGTGGTATGCTTTCATGGTTGTTCTGAAATCGATTTTTACTTTATATTTATTATGTTTAATAATTTTATTTTACCTATTTGCAAATTGCTTTTGCCATGGTCAGTCTTGTATATTGTATGTCATAAATAATTTCTACCCAAAAATACATTGCTAATAACTTTGATTTTCAACTGCAGAACTTGATTTTAGATTTCCAATTGGTGCGCCATTACATGGAATGCGTGCATTTTTATCTACAAATCAGCTCAAGGTAGTGCTTTTTATGCCATGTCCAGTGCCTTTATGGCACCATATTTTCATGCCATGACCATCAATTATGTTCACGTACTTGCTTTCCAGTTCTTAGTTTAGTTATATGCCATATTTTTGGCATCAGTCTGTCAAACTTAATTTTGACATTATGTGGGGGATTGGAAAGAAAAAGAAGGCACAATGCAGATGTTATGTCCTTTAGGAGTGCTGAGAATGTTGCTGAAGCTTTTTGCTGCTTTTGGATTTTTTACTGATCTATTACTTTCTAACACTGTAAAAATGCAGACTTATGATAAAGCAAGAAATGCTGTGGCTCTTGCCCTAAGTCCTGTTGTGAAGGCTCTTGTTGATCCAGATGGTGCAATGAGGGACATACGGAATTTGGATAGTGTAAGAGATTTTTTTTTTTGTATTTTTTTTCCTTCATTATTTTTCTTTTGGTTTCTGAGGGGGACACTCTAGGCTCACAAATTAACACACAATCACCGGGACACACATGGGAGCAGTAATGTCATTTGCATCTTTCTTTAAGATTTGACTAATACTTTTAGGAGACCTGAATACAAATTGTCAGGAGGGAAGTCATCAGTTTTCATGGAGACTTTTTTTTTTTGTTCGTTCACCTCCACCTTTCTATAGTATTTTTCTGTTCGGGGTTGGCCTTTCTTATTTTCTTTCCTGAAGGGAATCATGGTGGGGGGTGGAATCTTCATATTTGGAGAGGCAAGCTGTTAGTATGTGGCCTTTGGCAACAGTTCAATTGAATCTAAACATTTTTTTATTTTTTATTTTGTGGCTATATCTTTTTCATTTACAAGTTTTGTTTTGTTTTTTATTTTTTATTTTTATATGATATGATTCCTTATTTTTTTTCAACATTTCATTTATTTTTCACAGATCAGCTTCTCTGATTGGTTCTTGTCCAAAGGTGGCACACGCATGAGTATTCAAAGAATGTGGGACCCTGTTGCATATGCCCTTGGGTTTATTGATTGTGATAATATCAGTGCTCGTTGCATGCTTACTATATTCTCATTATTTGCCACTAAGACGGAGGCTTCCCTACTACGCATGCTCAAGGGTTCTCCAGATGTTTACTTGAGTGGTCCAATCAGAAAGTATATCACCGACAAAGGGGGAAGGTATTATTTGTAGAACATTGGAACTTGACAATGATGGATGACGACTCAATATTTGCTGTTTGTTTTCTCCTATGTTGATTTCTTCCTCTCCTCCTATGCTAGAACAGGTTCCATCTTAGGTGGGGGTGTAGAGAGATACTCTATGATAAATCTGCTGATGGAGATACATATGTTACAGGACTTGCTATGTCTAAGGTGATTTGCTTGTCATTCTGCTCCTTCCAAAATTTCTAGAAGCTATCTTACCTGCATTTAGAAGTTGCTAAGATTAGCTAATTTGAGCTGAAAATCTTTTGAAGTTAGTTAATCGTTCATCTACTAGATATGTCTAGCACTATACCTGCTGATTTTCCTCTATATGCAGTACAAATCTGGGATTTTTATCTGTTTGGCATGTATTTTGGACTTTTGGATTCTTCTTCAAGGGTTAAATTCCTAGTAATTGTTTTTTTTTTTTTTAATCTCAGGCTACTAACAAGAAAATTGTGAAAGCCGATGCTTATGTTGCAGGTTTGTGGCTTGCTCTTCCTCTGTGTCTGTATATGCGTATTTGTTTATTTATGTCAGGTGAATATTCTCTTGACTGTTCTTTTGGTGGCAGCATGTGACGTACCTGGGATCAAAAGACTACTTCCAACCCAGTGGAGGGAATTGGAGTTTTTCAATAACATTTATGAACTAGTTGGAGTGCCTGTTGTTACAGTGCAACTAAGATACAGTGGTTGGGTCACAGAGTTGCAAGATCTAGAACGGTCAAGGTAATCATCTGATTCATCTCATCTATACCATGTTATTGGCATGGAGAAGTGGAATGCTATTGCCTATTGCTATGAGGACCAATGTAAAATCTGTTTCTGTTTCATTCCTGGAAGCCTAAGGCTTTGTTGCTTCATTTCTTCTTGAAACATTACTTTCTGACTGGTAGGCAATTGAGGCAAGCAGCGGGGTTGGATAACCTTCTTTATACTCCAGATGCAGATTTCTCTTGCTTTGCAGACCTAGCACTTTCATCTCCAGAAGATTACTACATTGAGGGACAAGGTTCATTGCTCCAGTAAGGAAACTTTTCTTATCGTGATGTGATCCTTGTGCATTAGGTTGTGGCAATATTTACTGCCAACACATGTTCTGGGAGGCTTTTATTCAAACATCAACTTGCAGATAGAATTTGAAACTTTGCAAGCCCTGATATTAAGTTGTAAAGACCTTCCACATGCATGAAATTTTGAGTGAATCTTCTCTTCTCATGTCTTTATTTCTCCATTAATGTTTACTTCGGAGTTCACCTACCAAGTCCAAAAAACGATTCCTGTTCTGCAGATGTGTTCTCACACCAGGTGATCCTTACATGCCTTTGCCAAATGATGAAATCATAGCAAGAGTCGCGAAACAGGTTATTTCCTTCTAAAACCCATTTCTTCTTTCTCAAATATCCTCATTCCTCAACTGCACTCAAAAGAAACCGACGAGTAAATTGCTTTCATGCATTCTTTCCTACTCCAGTTACCATGTTTTGGAATTTGCTTTTTGATTATTTAGTCAATTATTAGAAATGAAATAAATGGGCTCAACTTTAGAAAGAGCAAGGTACAAAAATAGGTCCTTTTAAAATTAGTTGTTTCCTCATGATTGTCTTTTTTTTTATCAGGTTTTGGATTTATTCCCATCATCTCAAGGTTTAGAAGTCACTTGGTCATCTGTTGTCAAGATTGGGCAGTCTCTATATCGTGAGGGACCTGGTAAAGATCCATTTAGACCCGATCAGAAGACGCCAATAAAGAATTTCTTCCTTTCTGGTTCATATACAAAACAGGTAACATGACTGCCCTGAATCTGTTACATAATGCTTGGTTGTTTCATGCATGTTGCTGCTTAATTACATTTGTGCCGGCAACTCCTCAAGAAAAAAAAAAAAGAAGAAAAAAAATTTATAAAAGAAACTAGCATATGAAGCCTAAATGGTTCTACCTTGTGCAGGATTACATAGACAGCATGGAGGGGGCAACTTTGTCTGGCAGGCAAGCTTCTGCCTACATATGTGATGCTGGGGAAGAGTTGGTTTCATTGCGGAAGAAGCTTGCTACCTTTGAATCTCAAGGACATACGAAAGCTTCCAATGTTACTGATGAGCTGAGTCTAGTCTAATACATGGTCATTTATTTTTCAGAGTACCAAGAAACCACCTCAAAATTGTGGAGAGTAGGTGGTGGCTAGCACAGGAGTACGTGTGTTCATCATTGTATGTAATATCAGGAAATTGTGTAAAGCATGAAACATTAATTTCAATAGAATCATGCAATCAAATTCGTCTTGTCTGTATGATTTATTGCATTTCAGTTCTGCTCAAGAAGAAATCAAGGGCTGCTCTGCTCAGGCTCTTGATGATGATAATGGCACAATGTTGGCATCCTAGGAAGTAGTTTGCTGGAATTCTTACCATATATACTCTTTTAACAGTCCGAATAATCATTCGGAATGACTTTTCCAAGGCTATTCCATTCCCAATAAAAACTATTCATTTTTTCAACACCAAACATACCTCAAGTGTTATACTATCAATTAATCAAAATATTCCCGTAATAATACAAAAAATAAAATTAGTTAGGTAAATAGAGGACTTTTGAAGTGCTGTTTATTCTTTTCATTTATCATGCATGTATTTGTATAAATATATGTGTGCATGATATTAGAAGTGTTGATAAAATGACAAAAATTTCTTTCAAACTAGTTTGATAAAATGCCGTAGCGTAAACCTTTAAATTATAAGTGTAAATATATGCATGCTAAATATGCCATAATGCACCGGTTAAAAATAAAAATTAAGAGGAAGAAGAAATATGACTTTGTAGAAAGAAACGATCAAACTGTTTCCTTGGACCTTAGAGAAGGTGCAAATGAGATCATAGTTACATATTTTTTCCCCCTTAAAGTTAAAAAATAATAACATGTTCCACATAATCACCTACCATTATAAGCTAATTTGAGCTTAAATACAGTTATCCAAAAGTTCCCGTTCATTGTTAAGTAACCTGAATGATTTTTAAATGACAGCCAAGCTGGTCCATATTAAGCTGCCAAGGAAAAACAGAAAATCTGTAACATTACGCCAGCTTAACAACTATAGGGCAGACATGATGTACCACATTAACTAACCAATTTAAACAAACAAAAAAACAAAGGTATGAGATCTAAGAAAAAATTATCTACTATTTCCATCTGGACCTTAGAGAAGATGCAGAGGGGATCACAGTTACTTTGTCAGTAAGCCTGTTTTCTTCAAAGGTGAGGAATAATAACAACATTTCCACAAGATCGAGTAGCATTATAAGGTAATTTGAGTTTATATGTAGTTATTCAAAAGTTTCAACCCATTGTCAAACAACCTGAATCCTTTTTCAGAGTGAAAGCCAGGCTGATCCATGTTAAGCTGCTAAGGAAAAACAGAGTCTAGGCATGGCCAAAGGCTCAAAGATATGCTATCTTAACAACTGCTGGCCAGACTATATTGCTCCACTTTACTCCATCGAGGGAACCATGAAAAGGAGTAGATAGCATGGCCTTACATAGTTGGGGATCAAAGAGAAATCTATTAAACCTCTATATTTATGAAAATGCAAATCAACAGTCAATGACCGGCAAGAAGGTGAGCAACCCTGAAATGGAGTCTATGGCTGACCAGGGTTGGGCAATACGTTGAACAAAAGAGGCAGCCAAGGATCTTTCAAAGATGAACATTTTCTTTCAATCTACCTATCACTGCAGACCTCAAGGAGGAGAAACATTGAGATTGGACAAGAACTCAAGCATTTGCAAACAAAATGATAAAAGCTTTGATTGACAAAGAATTTTGTTAAAAGTGCTCTGTTTGACACAACAACAATTCACAATTTCTAAATCACCACTAGACGAAGGCACACTATTTGCTGAATTCAAACAAAAGATTGGATGACCAGATCTAATTCAACCTGAAAATGCAAATGTCAAACAGTTTATTTGATGAAAAAGACTAGAAGGGAATTTGAAGGTAGAAAGAGTTTAAATTGGGCTGGAATTCAAGCCGAACCCAGCTAAAGATTTTTACATTCCCATAGCTGGATGCAGCTTTGAACTTTCACGTTTGAAAAGATGAATATATATATATTGTTCTCTGATTTTTCTTCTGAAAGTGATTTTCCAACTACTGATAATTCTGATTATTAATTTGCTAGTGAATTTTCTGAAAACAATGTAAAAATTGGATGTTTTGATTCTTGCTGCAAAAATACAAAGACTTGTTCTGTTTTAACTAGAGCTGAAGAACAAGAAAATTTACTAATTACTCTTATTTCAAAAATTGAAGATACTGAATTAAAAGAAGAATATCTTAAAAAACTTAAGAAAACTATGTTAAAAGATGTTAACAAACCTTCCAAATCCAAAATCTCTCTTGATGAAACTTTGGAAAGATTTTCCAAACAAAAATTCAAAGTTGTTACCATCTCAGATTTGCAGTATGAGATTTGTAACATCAAGAAAGACATTATTGATTTGAAAAAAGATTTGCAAAATATTAAGACAGACAACAAAGATTTAAAGCAACAACTTTTACTTTCAAACCTTAACAATTGTTTTCAAGATAACAATTCTGATAATAATGAAAATAATTCTGAACATTCTGATGAAGGAGAATCCAGCAATAAACAAATTTCCAATGAAGTTAAGATTATTAGTTTGATTAACAAAGTTGTTCCCCCCAAATGGTATGCCAAAGTTCATATTGTTGTTTCTCATGATTATTCTTTTGATGTTATTGCTTTGATCGATTTTGGTGCTGATCTAAATTGCATTCAAGGACTTATCCCAGTAAATATTTTGAAAAATCCACTGAAAAACTGAATTCTACCGGTGGAAGCAAATTGCAAATTAAATATGAATTGATTAATGTATGTTTGTCAAAATAATGTTTGCTTTCACATTCCTTCTATTCTCATTAAGAATATGACTGATAAAGTGATTATATATATATTTTCTGTAAACAAGTTACTTAATCAATGAACTGCCCAATTCCCCCATACATGGAGAGTATCAATTTTTGAGAAGGCATTTCAGCCTATTGAAATCATATCGCTAAACCTTCCATGAGACGTCTGAACAAAGACCATAATAAACCCAGTGAGACCCAAGAGCTTATTCATCGCAACTTCCCATAAATGGATAGCTTGGAAGCACTACTCCAATAAACTTGAAGCATGAACAGTTAAACTAAGCTAATTGAATGAACGGAGTGATCCCCATGCTAAGCATGAAACATCCCCCCACCAAAAATCGGAACATAATAGCGTCATAGATCATATAAAAAACAGCAGCTACATTAAACAAAAGTAACAATAAGAAATCAAAACAAAAACCAACATCATATTCCAAGACAAGAGGCGGTTTCTATACATACTTGTTTTATTACAAGACAACCTGACTCCTCCTCGATGGCACCACTGCAGTCAATCTCATAAAACATCGAGCACCCAACAACTACTACCATTCAAAATATAGTTCCATTTTTTTTTTTTTTTCACTTAGACCCATTTTCTAATTCCTTGTCAATAGCAGTCTTGGCAACCTCAAGATCCTCGTCGAAGAACATATCCCACTTTCCATCCCACTTGATGAAGAACTCAGTATCTTCATAATACTTCACCCTATGCACATCCCCTGCCGGAGTGAACAAATAGTCTCCAACCACCAAATCATACCTCTCCTTCTTTGTGATATTCCACACGCTCTTCTTCCCCTCCAACACCACCAGGTCGTGCCCGAAGGTATGGTGGTGAGCAGGTTCCACACTCCCGGCCTTGAACCTCACAATCGCCGAGGTCGGGCTCTCCCTCAGGATCTTCATCGACCCACCTGGAATCAGGTCGATCGGGTTCAACTCCCGGTTCTTCACCAAACAACACAAGGCACAGGGTGCTGTTGAATCGGAATCGGATTGGGGCTGGGCTCCGATCTTGGGCATCTCGGAGAGCGAGTTGTCGAGGAAGGACTGGATATCTTCGGGCCAGGGGTTGGAGCCGGAGGCAGGGCAAGGGGACTTGAAGGGGGTGTTGAGCCAGGCGTTGAGGATCTCGACGGCGGAGTCCGGGGAGGTGGACAAGCCAGAGACGGCGAGGACGTTGGAGTTGTTGATGGAGCGGGCGTTGAGGGCATCCTCGGGGGTTAGGCAGGCGGCAGCGAAGACGCCCGGAAACTTGTTGGCGAAGATGGAGACCCCGGCGCCAGTGCCGCAGGCGACAAGGCCCCGTGTGTCGGTGGGGGAGGAGGAGACGCGTTTGCCAACCTCGGCGGCAATGGAGTAGTAGGAGGAGGTGCCCAGATCCTCGACGTCTATGTCGAGCGAGCGCAGGTGGGAGACGAGCGCGTCCTTGAGGGCGCAGCCGAAGGAGTCCGCTCCGGCTATGATTTTGTAGGGGCGGGTCGCGGAGGTGGGCTCTGCCATGGTGGTGTCCTAAGGATAGTGAATCTCAAAGAGGAGTAGGAGTCGTCGGTGGCGTAAAAGCGACTGAGTTTGAGTGAGTGTGAACTTCAACTTACGAGGCCGTGTGATTCTTATAATAATGGGTTTGCGGCAGGAGAAATCAGAGATTCTCCGATTGTTAATCTTCGGCCTTAGATGAATTGAAGGTCCAAGATTAAAACCCTAAAATAAAAACAACCACACTGAATTATATACTAAATTTAAATTAAAAATTTATTTATTTATTTATTTTTAAATAAAATGAAGAAAAAAAATAGAGTAGCGGCTCTGCCCATACAGGGTGTCACACAGCCACCCCTAGGCCATGGGGGTTACTGCAGGTGGCGCACGGCCACCCCCATAGCCTGGGGGTGGTTGCACGCCACCCCATATTGGCGGAGCCGCCACTCTATTGTTTTCTTCATTTTATTTATAAATAAATAAATAAATAATTTTTAATTTAAATTGGTATATAATTCAGTACCATTGTTTTTATTTTAGGGGGATCCTTAGATTTATTTAAGGCATGAGATTAACAATTAGAGAATCTCCAATTTTTTCCTAATTGGAAGGGATCTAGATCCTGCGACAAGGGCATTCGAAAGGTTATTGGTTATAACCGCTAACCGCAATTACTTATCACTTTTTAATAACTGCAATTGTAACCGCGTAGGCAATTAGCAGTTACTTTATAACTGGTGGTTAACGGTTATTCAATCTAATAACCGACGATTTTATAACTTTTTTTATTTTTTTATTTTTATGGGTTTTTGAACTTCTCAAGTATTTTGGGTTTTTTTTAAGTATTTTGTAGCCTAATCGGTTGCCAATAAAGTCATCCCAATTATGAGGCAAACGAACCATTGCACCCACTTCAAATTGGCATTGCCTATAAGGATATGTGCGGCCCCAATAAAGGCCAGTTGCAGCACCAGAATAACACCCACAGCCATGGGTTAAGACGAATGCCCCTAAACACATGATTCTTCTTCTCAGGCTCCCTTGCGTTGACCATGTCAAACACTTGGCAGAGAACAAAACTGTTAAAGATAATCGTTTCATCTTGCTGATGCCCATGATAGCCTGAAAAACTTAAACTATTAATTTATTTTACTTTTTTTTGTTTAAATGTATTTTAGTGATTGGTTTTTGTTTTTAATTTAAGAAAATGTTCAAATCAACCTAAGCTAATTACAGCCTTAGGTCATTTTCTGTAGTCGAACATACGACGGCCACCATGGAGTAATAAGAATAATTAAAACGTCTGAAGTTTCGTTTTAAATTATTGACCTAATGAGTTACATTTCAACGGATGGATTAATTCTGACACTTTCTTTAATTACTAGTACCGTTCTAGATTAATGCTCAAAAAAAAAGGAAAAAGAAAAAAGAAAAAAATTATAGAATGAGAAACTGAAATTCGGCAGGCGGACGCAACGGTGTTCGCACGTAGAAGATAGAATAATGATATAATATGGACTATAATTTTTGTTAGAGTTCTCCCAAATGTGATGGAGCTTTTAAAATCACAATTAAATTTGAGACGATTATTATTGAATTTTAATCTATTGATAATTTTAAATGATATATCACATTTGAGAGGATTTTAGGAGGACTCACTGCGTCAGCAATACCATTATGTCTTCCTTATCATATATACTCTTAACACTTGGAATAATCATTCTCATAGGAATGACATTTTCGATGTATTCCATTCTCAATAAAAGTTACTCATTTTTTCAATGGAATAGTCATTTCATGTACCTAACACAATTTAGGCGTTATACTACCGATTAATCAAAATATTCCCGTAATAATACAAAAAATAACATTTGTTAGGTAAATAGAGAACTTCCAGAGTGCTATATATTTATTGATTTCATTTCTCATGCATGTATTTATATAAATATATGCGTGCATGATATCAGAAGTATCGATAAAATGATAAAAATTTCCTTCAAACCAATCCGGGAACCATGGAAAGAAACGGGAGTAGATGGCATGGCCTTACATCGTTGGGGATCAAAGAGAAATCTAATTGACCTCTATATTTATGGGAATGCGAATCAACAAAAGAGGCAGCCAAGGATATATCTTTCAAAGATGAACATTTTCTTTCAATCTACCTATCATTGCAGACCTCAAGGAGNACACTTGGCAGAGAACAAAACTGTTAAAGATAATCGTTTCATCTTGCCGATGCCCATGATAGCCTGAAAAACTTAAACTATTAATTTATTTTACTTTTTTTGTTTAAATGTATTTTAGTGATTGGTTTTTGTTTTTAATTTAAGAAAATGTTCAAATCAACCTAAGCTAATTACAGCCTTAAGGTCATTTTCTGTAGTCCAACATACGACGGCCACCATGGAGTAATAAGAATAATTAAAACGTCTGAAGTTTCATTTTAAATTATTGACCTAATGAGTTACATTTCAACGGATGGATTAATTCTGACACTTTCTTTAATTACTAGTACTGTTTTAGATTAATGCTCAGAAAAAAAGCAAAAAGAAAAAAGAAAAAAAATTCTAGAATGAGAAACTGAAATTTGGCAGGCGGAGGCAACGGTGTTCGCATGTAGAAGATAGAATAATGATATAATATGGACTATAATTTTTGTTAGAGTTCTCCCAAATGTGATAGAGCTTTTAAAATCACAACTAAATTTGAGACGATTATTATTGAATTTTAATCTATTGATAATTTTAAATGATATATCACATTTGAGAGATTTTAGGAGGACTCACTGCGACGGTAATACCATTATGTCTTCCTTATCATATATACTCTTAACACTTGGAATAATCATTCTCATAGGAATGACATTTTCGATGTATTCCATTCTCAATAAAAGTTACTCATTTTTTCAATGGAATAGTCATTTCATGTACCTAACACAATTTAGGCGTTATACTACCGATTAATCAAAATATTCCCGTAATAATACAAAAAATAACATTTGTTAGGTAAATAGAGGACTTCCAGAGTGCTATATATTTATTGATTTCATTTCTCATGCATGTATTTATATAAATATATGCGTGCATGATATCAGAAGTATCGATAAAATGATAAAAATTTCCTTCAAACCAATCCGGGAACCATGGAAAGAAACGGGAGTAGATGGCATGGCCTTACATCGTTGGGGATCAAAGAGAAATCTAATTGACCTCTATATTTATGAGAATGCGAATCAACAAAAGAGGCAGCCAAGGATATATCTTTCAAACATGAACATTTTCTTTCAATCTACCTATCATTGCAGACCTCAAGGAGGATGAACATTGAGATTGGACAAGAAATCAAGCACTTGCAAACAGAAGTTTGTAATAAAAGCTTTGATATTTGGCAAAGACTTTTGTTAGGAGTGCTCTATTTGACACGTACAGATCGAAATCCACAATTTCTAAATCACCACAACAACTACTATTATTCAAAATATGGTTCCATTTATTTATTTATTTTTTTTCACTTAGACCCATTTTCTAGTTTCTTGTCAATACGATCGTAGACCATAACCCACTTTCCATCCCACATGATGAAGAACTCGGTATCTTCATAATACTTCACCCTATGCACATGCCCTGCCGGAGTGAACAAATAGTCGCCAACCACCAAGTCATACCTCTCCTCCTTTGTGATACTCCACACGCTCTTCTTCCCCTTCAACACCACCTGTTCGTGCCCGAAGGTATGGTGGTGAGCATGCACCACACTCCCGGCCTTGAACCTCAGTATCGCCGAGGTTGGGCTCTCCCTCAGGATCTTCGTCGACCCACCTGGAATGTCGATCGGGTTGAATTCCCTGTACATCGCCAAACAATATAAGGCACAGGGTGGTGTTGAATCGGAATCGGATTGGGGCTGGGTTCCGATCTTGGGCGTCTCGTAGAGCGAGTTGTCGAGGAAGGACTGGATATCTTCGGGCTGGGGGTTGGAGCCGGAGGCGGGGCAAGGGGACTTGAAGGGGGTGTTGAGCCAGGCGTTGAGGATCTCGACGGCGGAGTCCGGGGAGGTGGAAATTTCGGAGACGGCGAGGACGTTGGAGTTGTTGATGGAGCGGGCGTTGATGGCTTCCTCGGGGGTTAGGCAGGTGGCGGCGAAGACGCCCGGAAACTTGTTGGCGAAGGAGGAGACGTCGACGCCAGTGCCGCAGGCGATGAGGCCCCGTGTGTCGGTGAGGGAGGAGGAGACGCGTCTGCCGACCTCGACGGCAACGGAGTAGTAGTTGGAGGTGCCCAGATCCTCGACGTCTATGCCGAGGGAGCGCAGGTGGGAGACGAGCGCGTTCTTGAGGGCGCGGCCGTAGTCGTCCGCTACGGCTATGATTTTGTGGGGGCGGGTCGCGGAGGTGGGCGCGGCCATGGTGGTGGCGTAAGGATAGTGTCAAGCAAAGCTTGCTCTGTTGAAGCAGTCGTGAAAAACAGGGTAAAGAGCAGAAGAGAAAGAAGAAGAGAGGAAGAAGAAGTAGATTGAACAAGTTGAGAGAGAGAGAATTGTAATATTGTAATGTTCAATCTTAACAGAAGTTAACTAACTAACTAACTTCAAGTTAGAATAAAACAGAACGAAGTTCAAACTGAAACTAACTGAAAGATGAAGTTAAGCTAATGTTAACTAACTTTGAGTTGTCTGATAGATGGTGAAGCTCAGAGAGAAGTGGGAGTTTTGAGTGGGGTATAGGTGATCAATTTGAAGAGAAACGAATCTTCTCCTGGACTCTGCCAACAGAAAAGTAAATTTTAAAAATCTTATTGAGGATGCTCCAAGTAAATCAAAAACAAACTACAAACAATAACAATAATAATGGGTTGGACAACCCAATAATAAGCTTTAAAATAACCAGATCGACCAATGTAAAAAAGCTGAAGATAAAGAAAATACATCAAATATATTACGCAGCTTATCTTCTTTTTTGGATCAATATCTTGTGAAATCTCCTGAATTGAAATTAAACCCATGTATTCTTCTTAAAATAAAAGGGTCTGTGTCTATATGGTCTCTGATAAATTTTCTTATATTTCTACTTGAACCTAGGTGGGTGCAGATAAAAATCCACTTGCATGTGAAGGATCATCCTCACACTTTTGTAAACAAAGGGGGTCAAATTGGTGGTATGCTTTCATGGTTGTTCTTAAATCATTTTTTACTTTATATTTATTATGTTTAATAATTTCATTTTACCTATTTGCAAATTGCCTTTGCCATGGTCAGTCTTGTATATTGTATGTCATAAATAATTTCTACCCAAAAATACATTGCTAATAACTTTGATTTTCAACTGCAGAACTTGATTTTCGATTTCCAATTGGTGCACCATTACATGGAATGCGTGCATTTTTATCTACAAATCAGCTCAAGGTAGTGCTTTTTATGCCATGTCCAGTGCCTTTATGGCACCATATTTTCATGCCATGACCATCTATTATGTTCACGTACTTGCTTTCCAGTTCTTAGTTTAGTTTTATACCATATTTTTGGCATCAGTCTGTCAAACTTAATTTTGACATTCTGTGGGGGATTGGAAAGAAAAAGAAGGCACAATGCAGATGTTATGTCCTTTAGGAGTGCTGAGAATGTTGCTGAAGCTTTTTGCTGCTTTTGGATTTTTTACTGATCTATTCCTTTCTAACACTGTAAAAATGCAGACTTATGATAAAGCAAGAAATGCTGTGGTTCTTGCCCTATGTCCTGTTGTGAAGGCTCTTGTTGATCCAGATGGTGCAATGAGGGACATACGGAATTTGGATAGTGTAAGAGGTTTTTTTTGTGGCTCCTTTTGTTCTTGTGATCCATCAGAAGAGTTGTCCTTTTTTTTTTTTTTTTTTTTCCTTTATTATTTTTCTTTTGGTTTCTGAGGGGGACACTCTAGGCCCACAAATTAACACACAATCACCGGGACACATATGGGAGCAGTAATGTCCTTTGCATCTTTCTTTAAGATTTGACTAATACTTTTAGGAGACCTGAATACAAATTGTCAGGAGGGAAGTCGTCAGTTTTCATGGAGACTTTTTTTTTGGTTCGTTCACCTCCACCTTTCTATAGTATTTTTCTGTTCGGGGTTGGCCTTTCTTATTTTCTTTCCTGAAGGGAATCATGGGGGGGGGGGGGGGGGGGGGNGGGAATCATGGTGGGGGGTGGAATCTTCATATTTGGAGAGGCAAGCTGTTAGTATGTGGCCTTTGGCAACAGTTCAATTGAATCTAAACTTTTTTTATTTATTTTTGTTATATGATATGATTCCTTATTTGTTTTCAACATTTCGTTTATTTTTCACAGATCAGCCTCTCTAATTGGTTCTTGTCCAAAGGTGGCACACGCATGAGTATTCAGAGAATGTGGGACCCTGTTGCATATGCCCTTGGGTTTATTGATTGTGATAATATCGGTGCTCGTTGCATGCTTACTAAAATCTCATTATTTGCCACAAAGACGGAGGCTTCCCTACTACGCATGCTCAAGGGTTCTCCAGATGTTTACTTGAGTGGTCCAATCAAAAAGTATATCACCGACAAAGGGGGAAGGTATTATTTGTAGAACATTGGAACTTGACAATGATGGATGACGACTCAAATATTTGCAGTTTGTTTTCTCCTATGTTGATTTCTTCCTCTCCTCCTATGCTAGAACAGGTTCCATCTTAGGTGGGGGTGTAGAGAGATACTCTATGATAAATATGCTGATGGAGATGCATATTGTTGAAATAAAGGTTGTATATTGAATCACACAGTATAATGTACAGAAGAGGCCTATTTATATAGGCTAGTAATACAAGCAACATATATACATAACAAATGTGAGACAGACTACATATATAATCTAACAGCCCCCCTCAAACTCAAGGTAGAGTGCGAGAGACCAACTTGAGTTTAGACACAAGATCACGAAAACGCCCTGGAGGATGTGACTTTGTAAAGATGTCCGCGAGCTGATCCCGAGATGTGACAGAATGAAGCTGTAGTGAGCCCTGAAGAAGATGATGACAGATAAAATGACAATCAATCTCAATATGTTTGGTCCGTTCATGAAAAACATCATTATGAGCAATCTGAATGGCACTTCTGTTGTCACAGTATACAGGAGTAGCAGAAGAAAGAGAGACACTCATATCTTGTAACAGCCATGACAACCAAAGAAGCTCCGAAGTAGTGTCAGCTAGAGCACGATATTCTGCCTCAGTGCTAGAGCGAGCAACAACAGTTTGTTTCTTACTTCGCCAAGAAATGATCGAAGTGCCAAGTAGGAAACAATAACCAGTGGTAGAGCGACAATCTGTCGGATCACTAGCCCAATCAGCATCAGTATAAGCATGTAGCTGAAGAGAAGACTGAGAAGAGAAATAGAGCCCATGGAATAATGTTCCCTTCAGATAGCGAAGAATGTGAAGGACAGCTGAGAAATGAGTGGAGCGAGGAGCGGCCATAAACTGACTCACCTGATGGACAACATACGAGATATCAGGCCGAGTGACAGTAAGGTAGACAAGACTGCCAACTAAATGCCGATATAAGGTAAAATCACGAAGAGGCTCGCCATCATCAGGAGTGAGACGAGTATTAAGCTCAGTCGGTGTATCGACAATCTTACTATCCGTGAGATTGGCCCGGGAAAGCAGATCAGAGATATACTTGGCCTGTGTCAAATAATAACCATCAGAAGAAGAGATCTCAAGACCAAGAAAATAGCTGAGAGGGCCAAGGTCTTTCATCTCAAAGTGCTGACTGAGGAACTGTTTAAGTTCCTGAATACCAATGATATCATCTCCAGTGATAATCATGTCATCAACATATAGTAGAAGAAGTATGATACCCCGGTTTGTGCGGCGAATAAACAAGGCTGAATCATATGAGCTGATGGAGTAGCCAAGGCGAGAGACAGTAGCGCTAAACTTAGCAAACCATGCTCGAGGAGCCTGCTTAAGTCCATATAAAGCTCGACGGAGATGACAAACCTTGTTTATAGGATGAGATAACCCAGGAGATGGCTGCATATAGACTTCTTCATTTAAGTCACCATTAAGAAAGGCATTCTTGACATCCATCTGACAAAGTGACCAATGTCGAGAGGCTGTAACCATGTAAGAATCTGATGATGCTTGCTATCCCAATCAATAAGACGAGTGGTGAAAGCCTCATCTGAATCAAAAGCCCTTTTAACTGGCTTTTTGACCTCCCCAGTCACATAAAGCCAAAGTTTGCGCCCTTTAAGAAAGCTACGTGTGACGTCCCACATCGCCTGGGTATGGAGATGGGGATGTGCTTATATGTATACTTCCACCCTCAATGACAACAACGCGTTTTAAAGCCGTGGTGGTAATGATCCCATCAGAACTCCACAGTTAAGCGTACTTCTGCGAGAGTAGTACCATGATGGGTGACCCCCTGGAAATTCTGGTTTAGAGGAGCCAAAAGCGGACAATATTGTGTCATTGGGGTGGGATGTTACACTATGCATAGATTGAGACCACACCATATAGTTTGTCCCATCCAAAATAGTTTGAACATGATGAATAATCTCATTTTGTGCCATCTAGAAGCCTCAAACGAAAAAACAGACCACAAAAATGAAATCAGGACGAAAAAATAGAGAAGAAAGTACTTGGTCAACTCTGGTCAGCGGTCAAAAGTCAACGGTCAATGCCAAAAGTCAACGAGGAAGTCAACTGCCAGTGGTCAATGCCGACGTGGCATGCTAATGTGGCTAGGGCTGACGTGGCGCTGCTGCACTAGGGCTGACATGGCTGTCAGCAGACTTGGCGCGCGTAGTGCACGTGCAGAGGTGTGGCGGCTGCACAGCGCGTGAAATCTTCTGGAGGCGCGTATGGGCGCGTGTGACGTCGGATGGAGCAGTTGGCTCCTGTTTTGGAATCGCCGGAGCTTCCTCTAACTGATAGTGGCCGGATGAAGGTGAATGGACTCCCGTGGCGGCTTGTGGCGAGGCGGCGGTGGCGGAACGGCCGGAACTTCGAGCGGCGCTTGAGGGAGCGTGAAAGTTCCGATGAGGCTGTGTGCGGCGGCTCTGGAACGGTTGTCTTCCGAGGGTTCCAACGGTATATTGAGCCACTAAAAACGACAAGAAGAGAAAGAGCCGAAAATGACAGAGCAAGCTAGCAACGCCGGAAAAAAAAAATTATATGCAGAAAAAAAAAAAATTTAAGGTGATTCAAAACCTGTGCTCTGATACCATGTTGAAATAAAGGTTGTATATTGAATCACACAGTATAATGTACAGAAGAGGCCTATTTATATAAGCTAGTAATACAAGCAACATATATACATAACCAATGTGGGACAGACTACATATATAATCTCACACATATGTTACAGGACTTGCTATGTCTAAGGTGATTTGCTTGTCATTCTGCTCCTTCCAAAATTTCTAGAAGCTTTCTTACCTGCATTTAGAAGTTGCTAAGATTAACTAATTTGAGCTGAAAATCTTTTTAAGTTAGTTAATCGTTCATCTACTAGATATGTCTATCACTATACCTGCTGATTTTCCTCTATATGCAGTACAAATCTGGGATTTTTATCTGTTAGGCATGTATTTTGGACTTTTGGATTCTTCTTCAAGGGTTAAATTCCTAGTATTTGTTTTTTTTTTTTTTTTTAATCTCAGGCTACTAACAAGTCGTATTGTAGACTTTGTAGTGTGGGTCAACTAACTACAAAGATTAAAGAACTTCTTGACAAAGTATATATATATATATATATATTTTTGCTAAATAGAGGATTATTTTTTATTTTTTTCTATATTAGACTTAATTAAGGAACTTCTTGGCTCCTGCTTTGAAAATATGGACTTTGACCAGCTCTTTTTTTTTTTTTTTTGCAAAATAGATGATTTTTTTTTTTTTTTTTTTTTTTTAATTTTATATATTAGACTTTAAGGAACTTCTTGGCTCCTGCTTTGAAAAATACTTTCTGTTTTATATGACAGAACCAAAAAATAATGGAAATTGTTTAAATTGTTTTCAGAGAATTATTATTGAAAATACCCCTTTGTTTGTTCAATTTTTTTTTCTTTTTAGTTTTTTAATAATAAACAACCTAAAACATAAACATGTAGTACTTTTTTTCACTTTTATGTCATATTATATATATATATATATATATATATTTAAAGAAAACCACGTACTCCAAAGCACCAGTAAACAAAGTCTTTTTTTTTTTTTTTTTCACGACTTTGGAACAAAATTACTTTTATTCTTAGTGTTCTTGGGATGCAGTGTTTGACATTGCAATTTTATTGACAAAAATTGTGATTTTAAACTAAATAACAGTAAATGAATTGCTTGGTATTGTATTTTTAAAAAAATTACAATTTGAAAGTGTAAAAAATCAGTGTTTTCAAATCCATGTAAGGAGGTGTTTTTTTTTTTAAAAAAAAATATAGTTCCATTTAATTTCTAAATGCAGTCGTGAAAAACAGAGTAAAGAGCAGAAGAGAAAGAAGAAGAAAGGAAGAAGAAGAAGATTGAACAAGTTGAGAGAGAGAGAATTGTAATATTTTATTCTCTGTGTACTCAACTAAATAAACAACTTCAAGTTAGAATAAAACAGAATGAAGTTCAAACTGAAACTAACTGAAAGATGAAGTTAAGCTAATGTTAACTAACTTTGAGTTGTCTGGTAGTGATAGATAGTGAAGCTCAGAGAGAAGTGGGAGTTGTGAGTGGCGAATAGGTGATCAATTTGAAGAGAAACGAATCTTCTCCTCGACTCTGCCAGGAGAAAAGTAAATTTTTTAAAGGGTTAAATACTTAATACTTTCTTAGGGTTTTATAAGTTTATTTTTTTCCTCATAAAGTTTGATTTTTATCACAGGAGGTCCCTGTAATTTTGATAAATGACCAAATTAGTCATCTTGTCAGTTGACCATTAGTTGACTTAACGGAAGTTTATGTGGATGAATAAAAATTTGACACATGGCATAAGTGGCCACGTCATCAATGATGACGTGGCCACCTAATTAAAATTTTTATTTTTTATTTAAAAAAAAGACAAAAAATAAAAAATAAAAATTGGGGGTGGATTGGATTGGTGTGTTTGAGTTTGGCCCCCTCGATCTGGTTTTCCAATTGGATTGGTGTGTTTGTTTCCGTCGGAGATTGGAGTAGGATCTGGGTTTCGTTTGAAATGGTATATTACCATAACTCAATCTCGGTCTGCAAGTCTGTTGACCAAGCCACAACCATGTCTGATACTAAATCAAGGCTTAGCAATCATTTTTCTAGGAATAGAAAGACACCCAATTCACCGAATTGTTCGAAAATCCCAGTTTGTGATCGAGCTCGATCTGTGGCAATAGATGTAGTAATCCTTATTGCCTGTATTGGTGCTTTTGGGTTTTTGTTGTTCCCATATATTAGGTTTGTGATCATTGAGCTAATGAAAATTGTTGTAGCAATTGCTTGTTTGGTTAAAGAGGAAGTTTCTGATGCTCCGATGATATATGGCTCTATAGGACTTAGCGTTTGTTGTGCCGCATTGGCTGCCTGGTTGGTTTTGAAATGTACCAGTTGGAAATGTGGGAATCGAATTGCAAGGGGCTCAGGGAGGCAGCGGAGTTCGATATTCAGTTGGAGACAGAGGACTGTGTGAAGAATTTGACCAATTTGGTTAGAGATGGAGGCCGGTTTGGGGGTGGTTTCGGCCACCCCTTGGCTCCATCCAGATGAGGGTGGCAAGGCCACCCCCAATTTTTATTTTTATTTTTTCTTTTCTTTTTGAAAAAATATTTTTTTAAAAAATAAAAAAATTTAATTAGGTATGACGTGGCCACTTTGTGCCAAGTGTCAAATTTTCATTTGTCCACATGTCAGTCCATTAAGTCAACTAACGGTCAACTAACAGAATGACTAATTTGGTCCTTTATCAAAATCACAGAAGGTTCTGTGATAAAAATCAAACCCCAAGGGAGAAAAAATAAAGTTGTGAAACCCCAATGGGTATTAAGTATTTAACCCTATTTTAAATCTTATTGAGGATGCTCCAAGTAAATTAAAAACTAGGGGAAACTTCAGAAACCCCTCCGAACTTCTACCCTTTTTGAAATACCCCCTTAAACTTAAAAAACTTTCAATTTACCCCACTGAACTTTCAATTGCTCTCAATTTGAACCATTCCGTCAATTTTAGCCGTTAAAAATTTGGAAAAACTTCACTTATCCCCCCTGAACTTTTGTGGTTTTTGCAAATACCCCTCTAATGTTCAAAAACTCTCACTTATATATCAAACTTTGGTTTTCTTTCACTTTGCCTATTCCGTATAGAAAATCCTTCGCAATGCCAATTTTACCCCTGATTCCAAAACTACACTGTTCTCAAAACGACGTGATTTTAGTTTTGGAGTCAGGGGTAAAATTGGTATTTCATTAGGATTTTCTGTACGGAATGGGCAAAGTTAGAGAAAATCAAACTTTGATACACCTAAGTGAGAGGTTTTGAACGTTAGGGGGGTATTTGCAAAAGTGGCCAAAGTTTAAGGGGTAAGCGAAGTTCCCCTAATTTTTTTTTTAAAAAGATCGAAATATCCCTGATTTTCATTTTTAAAAAAAGGGGAAACTTCACTTACCGTCCCTGATGTTTGACCACTTTTGCAGATACCCTTCCAATATTCAAAACCTCTTACTTAGGTATATCAAACTTCATTTTTATCTCCTTTTACCCCTTCCGTCGGGAATTACTGTGAAATCCTAACGGATGACTCCTCACGTGCCAATCATGCGGGTATTATTTTCAAAAAACCCAATTTTACCCCTCCATATCGCAGAGCTTCGCGATCTGTCAGCCCCCACCCACCGCCGTGGAACTGCAACATCACCGGAAGTCTCCGGCGATTATCTTGCGATGAAGAGTACCCTTTATACCCTCTGCCGCTGCCTGAGCTTGACATTAGATTCAACCCTTCCATGTCATTGGCCGAACCGTAGGAATACCTAGGCTCTTCCTTAGGGTTGTTAGGAATGGTTGGAGGGCCATAGCTATTGTGGTGAGAAGGATAATAGTGCGAATTGGGAGATTTGGAAGGATGATGATCGGGATCGGGATCTAGTCGTGGTCGTTTGGCGGTGCGAGGCTTAGGTTTGGGAGGCCTAGAGTCGGGTTCGGGCGGATTGAGGGCGGAGTCTGGGAAAAAGATCCGGATGGAAAGGGAAGTGAAGGGATCGATGTGGATGTCCTTGGTGGCGACGCCGTTAGCGAAGGAAGGGTTGGTAGCGGCTACGGTCTCATCCGGGCGGGAGGTAACTCCGAACTGGTCAGACTCGTCGGGCAGAGATTGGATCTGGTTCTGCAACCAGTGCTTTAAGAGGAACTTGAAGAAAATGCTGTACAACTTCATAACTACAGTTGGCATTTCCAAAACACAAAACTCGCTCGCTCGCTCTCTCTCTCCCCCCACCAGGTATGTGTGCGCGAGTGGGTTTCAAATTGTGAACAAATTCATTGCTAAATTAGGGTTAGGAATTTCGATTTCTTAATATGTAAATAATCAGATGAATTTAGGGTTTTGTAATTTGAAGATTTCTTGAATCTAGTACTTCAATCCTGCTCAAGCAACGCCTTGCCGTTACCTGCTGTAGCCACCACCTCAGCCTCATCAAGCTCATCGGCACTTCCATCTCTGGCGACCACATTTTCCTTGTCTACGACTTCATTGATAGGGCAAACACGTGGAGTGGAGTGGAGGGGTAAAATCGAGTTTTTTGAAAATAATACCCGCATGCTTGGCACGTGAGGAGTCATTCGTTAGGATTTCACAGTAATTCCTGACGGAATGCGTAAAGTGAGAGAAAAATTAAGTTTGATTAGGGGTGAAATTTAAAACCGCCTAACCGCATCCGCTAACTGCTAACCGTACTAACTGCTATCCGCACTAACCGCTAACCGCTTTGAAAGAGGTTAGTAAAAACCGCTAACCTCCTAGGCGGTTAGCGGTTAGCAGTTAGTGGATTTTGAAAAATCGCCTAATCGCTAACCGTTAACTGCTAACCGCCTTTTTTAAAATATAATATATATTTATATTATATATATATTTCATGTAATAAATAACAATAAGTTATTGTAGCCTAGTGGTTATTGTCCACCTATTTTACTCAAGAGTCCCGATTTCGATTCCCCTCACCTTATTTTTATTATTTATATAATATAGAAGTACAAAACGACGTAGTTTTGTACTTCTATATATTCATTTCTTCCTAACCCAAAACGATAATTTTGTTGTAATTTTATTCGTATGTTATATGTTGTAGAAGGTGAACAACAAAATTTTGGTATAATGGTCCAACATATAATGTTCACTTTAAATCAACAATTTTTAATGCTAAAATGGCCATGATAGAGGGAAAAAAAATGTTTAAAGTGAGCAAAACAAGGGTTTAAAGTGAGCCAAAAACCGGCAAAAAAAAAACCTAATAAAAAGCCCAATAAAAAGCGGTTAGTAGAAAAAGCGGTTAACCGCATCCGGTTAACCGCTAACCGGGCGGTTAACCACCTAGGTGGTTAATCGCTAGCGGTTAGCGGATGCGTTAGTAGATTCTACTAACCGCCTAGGCGGTTAGCGGCTAGCGGTTTTAGCCACTAACCGCTAACCGCAACCGCTATTTCACCCCTAAGTTTGATACACCTAAGTGAGAGGTTTTGAACATTTGGAGGGTATTTGCAAAAGTGGCCAAACATCAGGGGGATAAGTGAAGTTTCCCCTAAAAAAAAATAAAAAAAGGTTTGGAAGTAGAAATTTTATACAAAAGTCAGGGCTATAAACGTCATTTAATGTTTAAAATCTGACGGATGGGTCAAAATTGAGAGCAATTGAAAGTTCAGGTGGGTAAATTGAGAGTTTTTGAAGTTTAGAGGGGGTATTTCAAAAAAGAGTGGAAGTTCGGGAGGACTCGTAACTCCCTCCCCCCACTCTGCTATGCTATCTCTGCACTACTCTCTTTCTATGGTTTGACGGCTCTAAAAACAAAATAAAATCTAGAGTATTCTTTTAATAATTATATTTGTCCTTACTCTTCTTTTTTGTCTATATTATTCCATTTAATTTTGAAATGGAAATGTGGCTTTAGATTTAATTGTATAATAGTGATTAAGTTGAGCAAATTATATGCCAATTACATGGTATTTAAATGAATGATTTGGGTTTAATTATGCTCATGTCCTAGCTCTAATTAACTAAATTAGTTTCACATTTGTTTTAGTTAGTGGATAAATAAAATTATCTAGTTAGAACATCGAATAACAGTCAAACAAATAACACAAAAAATCCTAATAATAAGCCACATAAACACCAATCATATTGTGACACACTTGACAAACAATAGATTTCTTTTTTTTTTTTTAAAAAAAAAAAACATTTAAAAATATATCAAAAAATTAAATATAAAAATATAAAATGAGGGGTGGCCAAACCACCACAAAATGGCCAAATGGAAGTAGTCAATACCTCCCCTGGCCATCTGAGCATATTTGTGGGTGGCCGAACCATCCCTATGGCCATTGAGGGTTGTTTGGCCAACTCAAATGGTGAAAAAAAAAAAAAAAAAAAGATCGAAGAGGGGTGGTTGAGTACTCATTTGTTTTGGCCAAATGATGTGTATCGCTTCAGCATTTAAATAAGCCATATTTCTTTGTGGAACCACAAAACTCACATTCTTAGACCATATAAACATAGAAGAGGTACAACTGAAACAATTTGATATAAATAAACTTTAATGGCATTACATACCTAAACTATTGTTGTTTTTACGTAACTTCAAAAGAAACGGATAATTAAAACTATCTGAAGAAACAAATTAAAACAAAAACGCTTAAAAGAACATATTCGTTTTGAATACATATTAATTAGCAAATGTATATAGAATCTAACTTGACACACTTTTTCTAGTAAGTAAAGAATAGGTATTCACTAGGTGATTTGTGTAAAATCTTGTATTAACAAAAGAAGATTTTTGTGAATCCTTTGTAGAAATGAGTTTTATCTCCTTGACTGTATTTGACCTTTCTTCATGATTCATGGCATCTAAAAAAATCTTCATGATCTTTAGCCAATAATTTTCACCACTATATATACAGTTCTCGGAGACCATTTGAAAGTCACTCAATTTTTATTTTTTATTTTCTAATTTTTTATTTTTTAAATGGGGGTTTATATATCCTTTCGGCTTTTAAATCGGATATATTTTCTTTGTGAGACCACAACACTCATCATCACAGACCATATAATATATTAGAGCTATAATCGAAACAATTTGACATAAGTAAAATTGAACAGCATTACCTACGTACCTAAACTGATGTTGTTTTTACATAATGCTAAATGAAATTATAAATTAAAGCTGTCTGAAGAAACAAATTAGAACAAAAAAATGCTTAAAAGAGCATATTTGTTAGGTTGTATTAGCAAATGTAAATTGAACCTAACTTAAAACCCCTTTTTTAGAAAGTAAACTAGGAATTCACTACGTGATTTGTTCATATTTCCTTCAAATTGAATATGTTGAAGTTTTTTTTTGTTGTTGTTTGTTTACCCTTTTATGGTCATTCGCCAATAATTTTTCCACTATATATACAGTTCCTAGAGACCATTTGAAAGTCACTCAGATTTTTTTAAAAAGACACCAAGCATAAATTGCTTAGTTTACCAAAAACAAAAACACCATGTTATCATTCAATAGACTTGCAGTATTGCTACTAATGTGGCTTACGTTGTCTGTGAATGAATTTAACAATGTTGCAGGAATTGGGAAACATCACCAAAAAACTGTAAAAGTCATTAATGATTTAGGCAATGGATTGCCTCTTACCCTTGGTTGTAAATCAAAGGACGACGATCTTGGTGTGCGCACACTGAAACCGAATGGCTTCTTCGAGTTTAAGTTTACACCAAACTTTTGGGGGACTACGGTATTCTTTTGTAAACTTACGTGGAAAAATCAAATGCATTGGTTTAATATCTACGACTATGCAAGAGACGGTGATGTGTGTGTGAATTGCACTTGGAAGATTAGAACTACTGGTGCATGTTTTCTAGACCCCAAGACAAACAAGTATACCGTATGCTATTTATGGAATGATAAAAACTCAACGGATCGTGCATGATTACAAGCCCACAACATTCAAGATGAAGAGGTCCTCACGTACTTTATCAAGTGAATTATGAAATAAAGAGTAATTTAAAGTCATTCATATTTCTCTTATAAATTATTATTATTATTTGATCCAACTATTTCAAATTTTCGATGGAATCAAGTCTTTATCCGCTGTCAAGTCATTGATTCTACTACTCTTTTTTTTTTTTTTTAATATATTTATTATTAGTGCTTTTATTTATTTATTTTTTTATCTTCACTACTATTGCTTTATCAATCGCAATCAGTTTTGCCGTCACCATCATTGTGACAATTATTCTTTATGTCTGATAACTCCTCCGTCATCAGTCTATGCTTTGCTCTTAAGAAATGATTTATAAGAAAACAAAAGACCGACTGGAAACCAATTCTGTTATTCTTAAGGAGTCGTAAAAACAAAACCTAAGAAAACGAATTAAACTTCACTCCATAGATCAATACTAAACGCAGATCTAGAGAGAAAACATTCTTATTCCTTTTTTTTTAAAAAAAAAATGAAAATACAGTAACAAAAACCTAACACACCCTTACGAGTTCCACGTGCTACTGCCGACCAGCCACATGTGCCTAGAAAGGACCTTGAGGACCATTGACAGACGCACCCTGGTCGATCTATGGAGGAGGCAGGAAAACTAAAAGGGAAGGGGGAAGGAGAAAAGGGGTAGGGAGGAGGGGTAACTCCCTCCCCCCACTCTGCTATGCTATCTTCGCGCTGCTATCTTTCTAAGGTTTGACGGCTCTAAAAACAAAATAAAATCTAGAGTATTCTTTTAATAATTATATTTGTACCTTGTCTTTTTTGTTTGCAGTTTATTCCATTTAATTTTGAAATGTAAATGTGGCTTTAGATTTAATTGTATCATAGTGATTAAGTTGAGCAAATTATATGTCAATTATATGGTATTTAAATGAATGATTTGGGTTTAATTATGCTCATGTCCTAGCTATAATGAACTAGATTAGTTTCACATTTGTTTAAGTTAGTGGATAAATAAGATTATCTAGCTAGGACATCGAAAAACAGTCAAACGAATAACACAAAAAATCCTAATAATAAGCCACATAAACGCCGATCATATTGTGACACACTTGACTTACAATAGATTTTTTTTTTTTTTTAACATTTAAAAATATATCAAAAAATTAAATATAAAAATATAAAATGAGGGGTGGCCAAACCACCACCAAATGGCCAAATGGAAGTAGCCAATACCTCCCCTGGCCATCTGAGCATATTTGTGGGTGACCGAACCATCCCTATGGCCATTGAGGGTTGTTTGGCCAACTCAAATGGTGAAAAAAAAAAAAAAAGAACAAAGAGGGGTGGTTGACTCATCTGTTTTGGCCAAATGATGTGTATCGCTTCGGCATTTAAATAAGCCATATTTCTTTGTGAAACCACAAAACTCACATTCTCAGACCATATAAACATAGAAGAGGTACAGCTGAAACAATTTGATATAAATAAACTTTAATGTCATTACATACCTAAAATATTGTTGTTTTTACGTAACTTCAAAAGAAACGGATAATTAAAGCTATCTAAAGAAAATAATAAAAACAAAAATGCTTAAAAGAACATATTCGTTTTGAATACATATTAATTAGCAAATGTATATAGAATCTAACTTGACACACTTTTTCTAGTAAGTAAAGAATAGGTATTCACTAGGTGATTTGTGTAAAACCTTGTATTAACAAAAGAAGATTTTCGTGAATCCTTTGTAGAAATGAGTTTTATCTCCTTGACTGTATTTGACCTTTCTTCATGATTCACGGCATCTAAAAATATTTTCATGATCTTTAGCCAATAATTTTCAATACTATATATACAGTTCCCAGAGACCATTTGAAAGTCACTCAATTTTTATTTTTTATTTTCTAATTTTTAATTTTTTAAATGGGGGTTTATATATCCTTTCGGCTTTTAAATCGGACATAATTAAATTGCCTTACCAAAATAACCAAAAGGTAATTTTGGTGAGATTGCAAGGAGTGCTGTGATCCTAAAAATTACCATGTAAAGAAATGGGAGTAGATGGCGTGGCCTTGCATAGTGAGGTCATTGATTCTCCGACTCTTTTATTTATTTATTTATTTTTTATCTTCGCTACTATTACTGTATCAATCGCAATCTGTTTTGCCGTCACCACCATAGTGACAAATATTTTTTATGTCTGATAACTCCTCCGTCATCAGTCTATTGTTTGCTCTTAAGAAATGATTTGTAAGAGAACAAAAGACCGACTAGAAACAAATTCCGTTATTCTTAAGGATTCGAGAAAACAACACCTAAGAAAACGAATTAAACTTCACTCCATAAATCAATACTAAACGCAAATCTTGAGAGAATACATTGTTATTTTTTCTATATAAAAAAAATAAAAAAGAACGAAAATACAGTAACAAAAACCCAACACATCCTTATGAGTTCCATGTGCCACTGCCGACCAGCCACATGTGCCTAGAAAGCACCCAGAGGACCATTGACAGACGCACCCTAGTCAATCTACGGAGGAGGCAGGAAAAATAAAGCGGAAGGGGGAAGGAGAAAAGGGGTGGGGAGGAGGGAGTCGTAACTCCCTCCCCCCACTCTGCTACGCTATCTCCGCGCTGCTCTATTTCTACATTCTGACAGCTCTTAAAACAAAATAAAATCTAGAATATTATTTTAACAATTGTATTTGTACCTTACTCTTCTTTTTTGTCTACAGTTTATTCCATTTAATTTTGAAATGGAAATGTGGCTTTAGATTTAATTGTATCATAGTGATTAAGTTGAGCAAATTATATGTCAATTATATGGTATTTAAATGAATGATTTGGGTTTAATTATACTCATGTCCTAGCTATAATTAACTAGATTAGTTTCACATTTGTTTAAGTTAGTGGATGAATAAAATTATCTAGTTAGAACATCAAATAACATTCAAACGAATAACACAAAAATTTTTAATAATAAGCAACATAAACACCATTCATATTGTGACACATTTGACTTACAATAGATTTCTTTTTTTAAAAAACAGTTACAAATATATCATAAAATTAAATAGAAAAATACAAAATGAGGGGTGGCCAAACCACCACCAAATGGCCTAATGGAAGTAGCCAATACCTCCCTTGGCCATCTGAGCATATTTGTGGGTGGCCGAACCATCCCTATGGCCATTGAGGGTTATTCGTGCAACTCAAATGGGGAAAAAAAACAAAAAAGAAGAAAGAAGGGTGGTTGACTCATTTGTTTTGACCAAATGGTGTGTATCGCTTCGGCATTTAAATAAGCCATATTTCTTTGTGGAACCATAAAACTCACATTCTCAGACCATATAAACATACTAGAGCTACAACTAAAACAATTTGATATAAATAAACTTTAATGTCATCGTATACCTAAACTATTGTTGTTTCTACGTAACTTCAAAAGAAACCGATAATTAAAGCTATATGAAGAAACAAATTAAAACAAAATTGCTCAAAAGAACATATTCGTTTTGAAAACATATTAATTACCAAATGTATATAGAATCTAACTTGACACACTTTTTCTAGTAAGTAAAGAATAAGTATTCACCAGGTGATTTTGTTAAAATCTTCTATTAACCAAAGAAAAATTTCGCGAATCCTTTGTAGAAATGAGTTTTATCTCCAGGATTGTATTTGCCCTTTCTTCATGATTAACGGCATCTAAAAAAATCTTAATGACCTTTAGCCAACAATTTTCACCATTATATGTAGAGTTCCGGGAGACCATTTGAAAGTCACTCAATTTTTAATTTTTAATTTTTAATTTTTTAAATGGGGGTTTATATATCCTTTTGCTTTAAAATCGAACATATTTTCTTTGTGAAACCATAATACTCATCATCACAGACCATATAATATATTTGAGTTATAACCAAAACAATTTGACATAAGTAAACTTGAACGGTAATACGTACCTACGTACATAAACTAGTGTTGTTATTACATAATGCTAAAAGAAACCGTAAATTAAAGTTGTTTGAAGAAACAAATTAAAACAAAAAATGCTTAAAAGAGCATATTTGTTAGGTTCCATTAGCAAATGTAAATCGAACCTAACTTAAATAACCCTTTTTTTAGAAAGTAAATTAGGAATTCACTACGTGATTTGTTCAAATTTCCTTCAAATGAGATGCGTTGAAGTTTTTTTTGTTGTCTTTTTACCCTTTTGTGGTCATTCGCCAATAATTTTCCCACTATATATACAGTTTCTAAAGACCATTTGAAAGTCACTCAGATTTCTTTCAAAAAGCCACCAAGCATAAATTGCTTAGTTTACCAAAAGCAAAAACACCATGATATCATTCAATAGACTTGCAGTGTTGCTACTAATGTGGCTTACGTTGTCTGTGAATGAATTTAATAATGTTGCAGGAATTGGGAAACATCACCCAAAAACTGTAAAAGTCATTAATGATTTAGGCAATGGATTGACTCTTACCCTTGCCTGTAAATCAAAGGACGACGATCTTGGTGTGCACACACTGAAACCGAACGACTTCTTCGAGGTTAAGTTTACACCAAACTTTTGGGGGACTACGTTATTCTTTTGTAAACTGACGTGGAAAAATCAAATGCATTGGTTTAATATCTATGACTATAAAAGAGACGGTAATGTGTGTGTGAATTGCACTTGGAAGATTAGAACTACTGGTGCATGTTTTCTAGACCCCGAGACAAACAAGTATACCTTATGCTATTTGTGGAATGATAAAAACTCAACGGATCGTGCATGATTGCAAGCCCACGACATTCAAGATGAAGAGGTCCTCACGTACTTTATCAAGTGAATTGTGAAATAAAAAGTAATTTAAAGTCATTCATATTTATCCTATAAAATATTATTATTATTTGATCCAACTGTTTCAAATTTTCAATGGAATCATGTCTTTATCTGTTGTTAGGTCATTGGTTCTCCGACTCTTTTATTTATTTGTTTATTTATTATTATTATTTTTTATCTTCGCTACTATTACTGTATCAATCGCAATCTGTTTTGCCATCACCACCATTGTGACAATTATTCTTTATGTCTGATAACTCCTCCATCATCAATCTATTGTTTGATCCTAAGAAATGATTTATAAGAGAACAAAAGACCGACTGGAAACCAATTCCGTTATTCTTAAGTATTCGTGAAAACAAAACCTAAGAAAACAAATTAAACTTCACTCCATAGATCAATACTAAACGCAAATCTTGAGAGAATACATTATTATATTTTATTAAAAAAAAATGAAAATACAGTAACAAAAACCCAACACATCCTTATGAGTTCCACGCGCCACTGCTGACCAGCCACATGTGCTGAGAAAGCACCCTGAGGACCATTGACAGACGCACCCTGGTCAATCTACGGAGGAGGTAGGAAAAATAAAGGGGAAGGGGGAAGGAGAAAAGGGGTGGGGAGGAGGGAGTCGCAACTCCATCCCCCTACTCTGCTACGCTATCTCTGCGCTGCGCTATTTCTACATTTTGACAGCTCTTAAAACAAAATAAAATCTAGAATATTCTTTTAATAATTGTATTTGTACCTTACTCTTCTTTTTTGTCTGCAGTTTATTCCATTTAATTTTGAAATGGAAATGTGGCTTTAGATTTAATTGTATCATAGTGATTAAGTTGAGAAAATTATATGTCAATTATATGGTATTTAAATGAAGGATTTGGGTTTAATTATACTCATGTCCTAGCTATAATTAACTAGATTAGTTTCACATTTATTTAAGTTAATGGATAAATAAAATTATCTAGTTAGAACATCGAATAACATTCAAACGAATAACACAAAAAATCTTAATAATAAGCAACATAAACACCATTCATATTGTGACATAGTTGACTTACAATAGATTTCTTTTTTAAAAAAACAGTTAGAAAGATATCATAAAATTTAATAGAAAAATACAAAATGAGGGGTGGCCAAACCACCACCAAATGACCAAATGGAAGTAGCCAATACCTCCCCTGGCCATCTGAGCATATTTGTGGGTGGCCGAACCATCCCTATGGCCATTGAGGGTTGTTCAGCCAACTCAAATGGTGAAAAAAAAAAAAAATTCAACAAAACAAAAACAAAAACAACAAAGAAGCGTGGTTGACTCATCTGTTTTGGCCAAATAATGTGTATTGCTTCAGCCTTTAAATAAGCCATATTTCTTTGTGGAACCCCAAAACTCAGATTCTCAGACCATCTAAATATACTAGAGTTACAACTAAAACAATTTGATATAAATGAACTTTAATGTCATTGCATACCTAAACTATTGTTGTTTTTACGTAACTTCAAAAGAAACGGATAATTAAAGCTATCTGAAGAAACAAATTAAAACAAAAATGCTCAAAAGAACATATTCGTTTTGAATACATATTAATTAGTAAATGTATATAGAATCTAACTTCAGACACTTTTTCTAGTAAGTAAAGAATAGGTATTCACTAGGTGATTTGTGTAAAATCTTCTATTAACCAAAGAAGAATTTCATGAATCCTTTGTAGAAATGAGTTTTATCTCCTGGACTGTATTTGCCCTTTCTTCATAATTCACGGCATCTAAAAAAATCTTCATGACCTTTAGCCAACAATTTTCACCACTATACATAGAGTTCCGGGAGACCATTTGAACGTCACTCAATTTTTAATTTTTTAAATGGGCGTTCATATATCCTTTCGGCTTTAAAATCGAACATATTTTCTTTGTGAAACCATAACGCTCATCATCACAGACCATATAATATATTTGAGCTATAACCAAAATAATTTGGCATAAGTAAAGTTGAACGGCAATACGTACCTACGTACATAAACTAGTGTTGTTTTCACATAATGCTAAAAGAAACCGTAAATTAAAGTTGTCTGAAGAAACAAATTAAAACAAAAAATGCTTAAAATAGCATATTTGTTAGGTTCTATTAGCAAATGTAAATCGAACCTAACTTAACACCCCTTTTTTTAGAAAGTAAACTAGGAATTCACTACGTGATTTGTTCAAATTTTCTTCAAATGAGATGTGTTGAAGTTTTTTTTGTTGTCTTTTTACCCTTTTATGGTCATTCGCCAATAATTTTCCCACTATATATACAGTTTCTAGAGACCATTTGAAAGCCACTCAGATTTCTTTCAAAAAGCCACCAAGCATAAATTGCTTAGTTTACCAAAAGCAAAAACACCATGATATCATTCAATAGACTTGCAGTGTTGCTACTAATGTGGCTTACGTTGTCTGTGAATGAATTTAATAATGTTGCAGGAATTGGGAAACATCACCCAAAAACTGTAAAAGTCATTAATGATTTAGGCAATGGATTGACTCTTACCCTTGCCTGTAAATCAAAGGACGACGATCTTGGTGTGCACACACTGAAACCGAACGACTTCTTCGAGGTTAAGTTTACACCAAACTTTTGGGGGACTACGTTATTCTTTTGTAAACTGACGTGGAAAAATCAAATGCATTGGTTTAATATCTATGACTATAAAAGAGACGGTAATGTGTGTGTGAATTGCACTTGGAAGATTAGAACTACTGGTGCATGTTTTCTAGACCCCGAGACAAACAAGTATACCTTATGCTATTTGTGGAATGATAAAAACTCAACGGATCGTGCATGATTGCAAGCCCACGACATTCAAGATGAAGAGGTCCTCACGTACTTTATCAAGTGAATTGTGAAATAAAAAGTAATTTAAAGTCATTCATATTTATCCTATAAAATATTATTATTATTTGATCCAACTGTTTCAAATTTTCAATGGAATCATGTCTTTATCTGTTGTTAGGTCATTGGTTCTCCGACTCTTTTATTTATTTGTTTATTTATTATTATTATTTTTTATCTTCGCTACTATTACTGTATCAATCGCAATCTGTTTTGCCATCACCACCATTGTGACAATTATTCTTTATGTCTGATAACTCCTCCATCATCAATCTATTGTTTGATCCTAAGAAATGATTTATAAGAGAACAAAAGACCGACTGGAAACCAATTCCGTTATTCTTAAGTATTCGTGAAAACAAAACCTAAGAAAACAAATTAAACTTCACTCCATAGATCAATACTAAACGCAAATCTTGAGAGAATACATTATTATATTTTATTAAAAAAAAATGAAAATACAGTAACAAAAACCCAACACATCCTTATGAGTTCCACGCGCCACTGCTGACCAGCCACATGTGCTGAGAAAGCACCCTGAGGACCATTGACAGACGCACCCTGGTCAATCTACGGAGGAGGTAGGAAAAATAAAGGGGAAGGGGGAAGGAGAAAAGGGGTGGGGAGGAGGGAGTCGCAACTCCATCCCCCTACTCTGCTACGNGATTTGGGTTTAATTATACTATGTCCTAGCTATAATTAACTAGATTAGTTTCATATTTGTTTAAGTTAGTGGATAAATAAAATTATCTAGTTAGAACATCGAATAACATTGAAACGAATAACCCAAAAAATCTTAATATTAAGCAACATAAACACCATTCATATTGTGACACACTTGACTTAAAATAGATTTCTTTAAAAAAAAAAACAGTTAAAAATATATCATAAAATTAAATAGAAAAATACAAAATGAGGGGGTGGCCAAACCACCACCAAATGGCCAAATGGAAGTAGCCAATACCACCCTTGGCCATCTGAGCATATTTGTGGGTGGCCGAACCATCCCTATGGCCATTGAGGGTTGTTCAGCCAACTCAAATGGTGAAAAAAAAAACAAAAAAACAAAAAAAGAACAAAGAAGCGTGGTTGACTCATCTGTTTTGGCCAAATAATGTGTATCGCTTCGGCATTTAAATAAGCCATATTTCTTTGTAGAACCCCAAAACTCACATTCTCAGACCATCTAAACATACTAGAGCTACAACTAAAACAATTTGATATAAATAAACTTTAATGTCATTGCATACCTAAACTATTGTTGTTTTTACGTAACTTCAAAATAAACGGATAATTAAAGCTATCTGAAGAAACAAATTAAAACAAAAATGCTCAAAAGAACATATTCGTTTTGAATACATATTAATTAGCAAATGTATATAGAATCTAACTTGACACACTTTTTCTAGTATGTAAAGAATAGGTATTCGCTAGGTGATTTGTGTTAAATCTTCTATTAACCAAAGAAGAATTTTGTGAATCCTTTGTAGAAATGAGTTTTATCTCCTTGACTGTATTTGCCATTTCTTCATGATTCACGGCATCTAAAAAAATCTTCATGACCTTTAGCCAAATTTATTCACCACTATATATAGAGTTTCGGGAGACCACTTGAAATCACTCAATTTTTAATTTTTAGTTTTTAATTTTTTAAATGGGGGTTTATGTATCCTTTCGGCTTTAAAATTGAATATATTTTCTTTGTGAAACCATAACACTCATCATCATAGACCATATAATATTTTTGAACTATATCCAAAACAATTTGACATAAGTAAACTTGAACGGCAATACGTACCTACGTACATAAACTAGTGTTGTTTTTACATAATGCTAAAAGAAACAATAAATTAAAGTTGTCTGAAGAAACAAATTAAAACAAAAAATGCCTAAAAGAGCATATTTGTTAGGTTCTATTAGCAAATGTAAATCGAACCTAACTTAACACCCCTTTTTTTAGAAAGTAAACTAGGAATTCACTACGTGATTTTTTCAAATTTCCTTCAAATGGGATGTGTTGAAGTTTTTTTTGTTGTCTTTTTACCCTTTTATGGTCATTAGCCAATAATTTTCCCACTATATATACAGTTTCTAGAGACCATTTGAAAGTCACTCAGATTTCTTTCAAAAAGCCACCAAGCATAAATTGCTTAGTTTACCAAAAGCAAAAACACCATGATATCATTCAATAGACTTGTAGTGTTGCTACTAATGTGGCTTACGTTGTCTGTGAATGAATTTAATAATGTTGCAGGAATTGGGAAACATCACCCAAAAACTGTAAAAGTCATTAATGATTTAGGCAATGGATTGACTCTTACCCTTGCCTGTAAATCAAAGGACGACGATCTTGGTGTGCACACACTGAAACCGAACGACTTCTTCGAGGTTAAGTTTACACCAAACTTTTGGGGGACTACGTTATTCTTTTGTAAACTGACGTGGAAAAATCAAATGCATTGGTTTAATATCTATGACTATAAAAGAGACGGTAATGTGTGTGTGAATTGCACTTGGAAGATTAGAACTACTGGTGCATGTTTTCTAGACCCCGAGACAAACAAGTATACCTTATGCTATTTGTGGAATGATAAAAACTCAACGGATCGTGCATGATTGCAAGCCCACGACATTCAAGATGAAGAGGTCCTCACGTACTTTATCAAGTGAATTGTGAAATAAAAAGTAATTTAAAGTCATTCATATTTATCTTATAAAATATTATTATTATTATTATTTGATCCAACTGTTTCAAATTTTTGATGGAATCATGTCTTTATCCGATGTCAGGTCATTGATTCTCCGACTCTTTTATTTATTTATTATATTTTTTATATTCGCTACTATTACTGTATCAATCGCAATCTGTTTTGCCGTCACCACCATAGTGACAATTATTCTTTATGTCTGATAACTCCTTTGTCATCAGTCTATTGTTTGCTCTTAAGAAATGATTTATAAGAGAACAAAAGACCGACTGGAAACCAATTCCGTTATTCTTAAGGATTCGTGAAAACAAAACCTAAGAAAACGAATTAAACTTCACTCCATAGATCAATACTAAATGCAAATCTTGAGAGAATACATTATTATTTTTTATAATTTTTTTTTTTTTTTAAAAAAAAAAAAACGAAAATACAGTAACAAAAACCCAACACATCCTTATGAGTTCCACGCGCCACTACCGACCAGTCACATGTGCCTAGAAAGCACCCTGAGGACCATTGACAGACGCACTCTGGTCAATCTACGGAGGAGGCAGGAAAAAGAAAGGGGAAGGGGGAAGGAGAAAAGGGGTGGGAGGAGGGAGTCGTAACTCCCTCCCCCTACTCTGCTATGCTATCTCTGCGCTGCTCTATTTCTACATTTTGACAGCTCTTAAAACAAAATAAAATCTAGAGTATTCTTTTAATAATTATATTTGTACCTTTTCTTTTTTGTTTGCAGTTTATTCCATTTAATTTTGAAATGTAAATGTGGCTTTAGATTTAATTGTATCATAGTGATTAAGTTGAGCAAATTATATGTCAATTATATGGTATTTAAATGAATGATTTGGGTTTAATTATGCTCATGTCCTAGCTATAATGAACTAGATTAGTTTTACATTTGTTTAAGTTAGTTGATAAATAAAATTATCTAGTTAGAACATCGAATAACAGTCAAACGAATAACACAAAAAATCCTAATAATAAGCCACATAAACACCGATCATATTGTGACACACTTGACTTACAATAGATTTTTTTTTTTTTTTCATTTAAAAATATATCAAAAAATTAAATATAAATATATAAAATGAGGGGTGGCCAAACCACCACCAAATGGCTAAATGGAAGTAGCCAATACCTCCCCTGGCCATCTGAGCATATTTGTGGGTGGTTGAACCATCCCTATGGCCATTGAGGGTTGTTCGGCCAACTCAAATGGTGAAAAAAAAAAAAAAAAAAAAAAAAAAACAAAGAGGGGTGGTTGACTCATCTATTTTGGCCAAATGGTATGTATCGCTTCGGCATTTAAATAAGCCATATTTCTTTGTGGAACCACAAAACTCACATTCTCAGACCATATAAACATAGAAGAGGTATAGCTGAAACAATTTGATATAAATAAACTTTAATGTCATTACATACCTAAAATATTGTTGTTTTTACGTAACTTCAAAAGAAACGAATAATTAAAGCTGAAAAACGCTAAACAGATAAATATCACAGTTTATGCGGAATTAACGGATATTTAAATCTAAGCACGCAATCACCAAAATATGAACAAAGGATTTTGGTGACGAAGAGAAAACCTTTTAGAAACAGATCTAAAAGTAAAACCTCTCCGGGGCAGCCAAACCCAGGAAATCACTATCAAAAGATTATCCAGAGATTACAGACATTAGGAACACTTACAACCCTTTGCAAGACCTTGGCTCTATAAGATCGACAAGCCTCCAACTCGTCTCCTTGCTCACAATCTTCTTCAACGTGATTCTCCTTTACCGGATCCTTCCGATAGACTTCTCAATTACGCTCACAAACAAACTAACAAAGATCCTCTAAGAGGAACAACAAGACTCACAATAATTCTCTCTTTAAGCACAGCCTCTTACGAACTCTCTGGGGGTAAGAATCCGTACCTCTAACATTCTATAGAGGTGTATTTATAATAGCCCCACAAAACCTAGACCTAGGAAACAGTTACAATCCAAATAAAACTATTACAGGTAGGTGGCGTCCGGACGGGAACTTGGGCCGTCCGGACGGGCTCTTAATAACATGTGGAAATGGGCTTTATTAAGGCAGGCCGTTCGGACGGTCATGATGGGCGTCCGGACGGTTCTAGGGTTTCATCGCATTCTCCAATCTTGGCGCGGCGCGTTTGGAGGCGTCCAGACGGGATGCGAACGGGACTGGGAACGGAGCTCTCGGGTTTAAGTACTGGAGTCCTTGACTGCATCACGTCCGGACGGCTATGAATCCCGTCCGAACGCTTGTACTAGCTTGGCTCTTTTCTTTCCATTTTGCTCACGAACATTAGCCAATACTTCAAACTAACAAAAGCTATCTGAAGAAACAAATTAAAACAAAAATGCTTAAAAGAACATATTCGTTTTGAATACATATTAATTAGCAAATGTATATAGAATCTAACTTGACACACTTTTTCTAGTAAGTAAAGAATAGGTATTCACTAGGTGATTTGTGTAAAATCTTGTATTAACAAAAGAAGATTTTCATGAATCCTTTGTAGAAATGAGTTTTATCTCCTTGACTGTATTTGACCTTTCTTCATGATTCACGGCATCAAAAAAAATCTTCATGATCTTTAGCCAATAATTTTCAATACTATATATACAGTTACCGGAGACAATTTGAAAGTCACTCAATTTTTATTTTTTATTTTCTAATTTTTAATTTTTTAAATGGGGGTTTATTTATCCTTTCGGCTTTTAAATCGAACATAATTAAATTGCCTTACCAAAATAACCAAAAGGTAATTTTGGTGAGACTTCAAGGAGTGCTGTGATATTAGAAGTATTGATAAAATGACAAAAATTACCATGTAAAGAAATGGGAGTAGATGGCGTGGCCTTACATAGTTGGGTAACAAAGAGAAATCTAATTGACCTCTACATTTATGAGAATGCGAATCAACAAAAGAGGCAGCCAAAGAATCTTTCAAAGATGGACATTTTCCTTTCAATCTTGCAGACCTCAAGGAGGAGAAGCATTGAGACTGGACAAGAACTCGAGCACTTGCAAACAGAAGTTTATAATAAAAGTTTTGTTAGGAGTGCTCTATTTGTCAGTATTTGACACAAAGAAATCTACAATTTCTAAGTCGCCACAACAACTATTACTATTCAAAATATAGTTCCATTATTTTAATTTTCTTTTTTCACTCAGACCCATTTTATAATTCCTTGTTAATAGCCGTCTTGGCAGCCTCAAGATCCTAGACGATCGTAGACCATAGCCCACTTTCCATCCCACGTGATGTAGCACTCACTATCTTCATGATACTTCACCCTATTCACATCCCCCGCCGGAATGAACAAATGGTCGCCAACCACCAAATCGTACCTCTCCTCCCTTGTGATACTCCACACGCTCTTCTTCCCCTTCAATACCACCTGTTCGAGCCCGAAGGTATGGTGGTGAGCATGCACGACACTCCCGGCCTTGAACCTCACAATCGCCGAGGTTGGGCTTTCCCTCAGGATCTTCGTCGACCCACCTGAAATGTCGATCGGGTTGAATTCCCTGTTCTCCACCAAACAACATAAGGCACAGGGTGTTGTTGAATCGGAATCAGATTGGGGCTGGGCTCCGATCTTGGGCATCTCGGAGGCGAGTTGTCGAGGAAAGACTGGATATCTTCGGGCTAGGCCCGCCAGGGGTTGAAGCCGGAGGCAGGGCAAGGGGACTTGAAGGGGGTGTTGAGCCAGGCGTGGAGGATCTTGACGGCTAAGTCCGGGGAGGTGGACATGCCAGAGACGGCGAGGACGTTGGAGTTGTTGATGGAGCGGGCGTTGAGGGCTTCCTTGGGGGGGTTAGGCAGGTGGCGGCGAAGACGCCCGGAAACTTGTTGGGGAAGATGGATACCCCGACGCCAGTGTCGCAGGCGACGAGGCCCCGTGTGTCGGTGGAGGAGGAGGAGACGCGTTTGCCGACCTCGGCGGCAATGGAGTAGTAGGAGGAGGTGCCCAGATCGATTATCGATTATCTCTCTATTATTTTGCGAAAATTTGGCTAAAAAATTCATTTTTTTTTTTCAAGTTTAATTAGCGGCTGTAAAAATATCAAATAATAAACCCTATAAATTTTACTTTATTTTATTTAAATATAATTTTTATTATATCTTCATTCATTTTTTATTCTCAAAAGCGCCTAGCTCACAAACCTATAAAAATGAGAGAGAAAAAGTGTGAAGGAAAATAAAAAAAATAGAGTAGAGAAATAATTTTGTTCTTCAAATGTGGGGAGATATTTGACGAGCCCTAATATGAAGAGGAAAATAGAGAGCATGATTGAGCTTTTTTAAAAAAAATAAAAAAATAAAATAAAATAGTGTGTAAAATGTAACCAAATTTTGGCTAAAAGTGAATTTTAAAAAGCTTATTGAGGTTGCTCTAAGTAAATTAAAAACTAACTACAAACAATAACAATAATAAGCTTTAAAATAACCGGACCAATGTGAGAAAGTTGAAGTTAAAGAAAATACATCAAATGATAAATTCTTAATTCGAACACCAAGAAAATTGGTGGCCAGTAAAGGCAGTTAAACATGACCTACTAAGACTGCACTTTCAGAGAAGCTTTTTCGAACCCCAACAAACATCGGTTTGTGGTAGGGATGCTCTAACCCCTACACAAAAAAACACACACACAAAAAATAATATAAATAAATCAACAGCACCAGTGATGAACACGGCTAGGACGCAGGGGCAAGTAAGATTCTTAACCGAGTATTTTGAGGGGGGCAAATTTACAATCATGCGCTGCGGATAATGACTAAACTGTGGGCCTGTGGCTAAGCATCATGGCCTGTTCTAATCATAATGGAAAGCGTTTGTGGAACAATTGATTAATGATATATGAGGTCTGGTTAGGCCACTACAACTAGTTATCTAGTAGGTGTTGTTTTAGTTGCATTCTTAATTATACAATCTACTGACAAAAGAAATCCGTGGTGTGTCTGTGTGTTTGCGAGTTTTTTATAGCCCCTAGTGTTTTGCATATTGGAAAGAGTGGATGATAAAAAGAGAGAAGAGATTTCAGTTTCGGGTGTTGATGATGTTGTAATAATCCTCAGATTTTGCCAGCCTATGAGCACTAATACTATCTTTTCATTTGAATTAGGGATGTTTAATTCTGCAATTTATGCTGAAGATAACACTACTAGATTTGGCTAAAAACCATGCATTTTGAAGTGGATATCACTAGTTTGAATTTTTTATTCCTCTCACTGACCCTGTGTTAATCATGATCTTATGACTTACCTGTGCTAGATTTAAAGGCAAATTTTGTCTCGTAGATTGACTAATATGTTCATTGTTCCTCTAAGTCACATTGTGTATCCAAGTGATTGACCTGTAATGAGTGACACTATCTTGTTTATGCATCAATCTGTGTACTGTGGAAGTGAAAGTTCTTAGTTTTCTCTATGCAAATTGGATTTTTTGACATGCATTAATAGTAATAGATTCCTTAGAGCATCTATTTGTTTGTTTGTTCTCTTCTTCCCCATTTCTGAGCTTCCTGGCGAGAAAAATGGTGGGCAAGAAAAGCACCCCAATCCTACCACCAAAGAACTCTTCGGTGCAAATCCATAACCCACTGAAGTCTTGAACCCACCAAGTCATGGGTATGGCACCTACCCACCACATCCAATGTCGCCGTAGACGAAGCACTTCCACCAAGCCATGACTATGATGTTCAATGTGGAAATGGAATTCAAGAGAGATGAGGGCTTGGTTTTGTAGCCCATTTCTCCAACCCATCACGCCAAGAGATGAGAGATGGTCTGATCGAATTTTTATCCCTATGACGTTCAATGTGGAAATGGCTATGACGTTCAATGTGGAAATGGAATTCAGGGTGTTGATTTGATCCCATTTCTCAAATTTTTATCCCTACATTTCAAGGTTTGATCTGATTTTGGTGTTGCTGGCTTGCTGCTCTGGTTTTGCAGAGAGAGAGAAAGAGAGGAGAGAGAGAGAGGGAAGAAAAACTGAAAAAGTAAGAATAAAAAAATAATAAAAATAAGATTAAAAAATAATATTTAAATAAAATAGATCGTAAAATAAGAGTCTGGACTCTGGAGTCCATTGTCAAAAATAGTAAGTAAACTAAAAGAAATTGATTTTGAATGGCTAAAATAACCATTTCTACCGGAGATGCTCTTAGAACCTCTCTCTCTCTCCTGTTTGTGAATTTCATAAACTGACTAAAAATTGCCACTTTGTGTTATTGATGAGAGAATCAACTAATTTCTCTGTTCTTCCTTCCCATAGATGGATTGCTTGGAAGCACTACTCCAATCAACATGACGCATGAACAGTAAAACTAAGCTAACTGAATGACCGGAGTGATCCCCATGCTAAGCATGAAACATCCCCCCACCAAAAATCAGAACATAATAGCGTCATAGATCATATCAAAAACAGCAGCTACATTAAACAAGAGTAACAATAAGAAATCAAAACAAAAACCAACATCATATTCCAAGACAAGAGGCGGTTTATGATACATACTTGTTTTATTACAAGACAACCTCACTCCTCCTCGATGGCACCACTGCAGTCAATCTCATAAAACATCCCCCCACCACAACAACTACTAATTCCTTAGACCCATTTTATAATTCCTTGTCAATAGCAGTCCTGGCAGCCTCAAGATCCTCGTCGAAGAACATATCCCACTTTCCATCCCATTTGATAAAGAACTCAGTATCTTCATAGTACTTCACCCTATGCACATCCCCTGGCCTGCCGGAGTGAACAAATAGTCGCCAACCACCAAATCATACCTCTCCTTCTTTGTGATATTTCCACACGTTCTTCTTCTCCTCCAACACCGCCAGGTCGTGCCCGAAGGTATGGTGGTGAGCAGGACCCACATTCTCAGCCTTGAACCTCACAATCGCCGAGGTCGAGGGCGTGACCGAACGTATGTTGGTGAGCAGGCTCCAACCTCCCAGCCTTGAACCTCACAATCGCCTTGAACCTCACAATCGCTGAGGTCGGACTCTCCCTCATGATCTTCGAACATATCCCACTTTCCATCCCACTTGACGAAGAACTCAGTATCTTCATAATACTTCACCCTATGCACATGCCCTGCCGGAATGAACAAATAGTCGCCAACCACCAAATCGTACCTCTCCTCCTCTGTGATGTTCCACACGCTCTTCTTCCCCTCCAACACTACCAGGTGCTGCCCGAAGGTATGGTGGTGAGCAGGCTCCACACTCCAAGCCTTGAACCTCACAAACGCCGAGGTCGGGCTCTCCCTCAGGATCTTCATCGACCCACCTGGAGTCAGGTCGATCGGGTTGAATTCCCTGTTCTTCGCCAAACAATATAAGGCACAGGGTGGTGTTGAATCGGAATCGGATTGGGGCTGGGTTCCGATCTTGGGCGTCTCGTAGAGCGAGTTGTCGAGGAAGGACTGGATATCTTCGGGCCGGGGGTTGGAGCCGGAGGCGGGGCAAGGGGACTTGAAGGGGGTGTTGAGCCAGGCGTTTAGGATCTCAACGGCGGAGTCCGGGGAGGTGGAAATTTCGGAGACGGCGAGGACGTTGGAGTTGTTGATGGAGCGGGCGTTGATGGCTTCCTCGGGGGTTAGGCAGGTGGCGGCGAAGACGCCCGGAAACTTGTTGGCGAAGAAGGAGACGTCAACGCCAGTGCCGCAGGCGATGAGGCCCCGTGTGTCGGTGAGGGAGGAGGAGACGCGTTTGCCAACCTCGGCGGCAATGGAGTAGTAGGAGGAGGTGCCCAGATCCTCGACGTCTATGTCGAGGGAGCGCAGGTGGGAGACGAGCGCGTCCTTGAGGTCGCAGCCGAAGGAGTCCGCTCCGGCTATGATTTTGTGGGGGCGGGTCGCGGGGGTGGGCGCGGCCATGGTGGTGGCGTAAGGATAGTGTCAAGCAAAGCTTGCTCTGTTGAAGCAGTCGTGAAAAACAGAGAAAAGAGCAGAAGAGAAAGAAGAAGAAAGGAAGAAGAAGATTGAACAAGTTGAGAGGGAGAGAATTGTAATATTGTAATATTCAATCTTAACAGAAGTCAACTAACTAACTAACTAACTTCAAGTTAGAATAAAACAGAATGAAGTTCAAACTGAAACTAACTGAAAGTTGAAGTTAAGCTAATGTTAACTAACTTTGAGTTGTCTGATAGATGGTGAAGCTCAGAGAGAAGTGGGAGTTTTGAGTGTGGTATAGGTGATCAATTTGAAGAGAAACGAATCTTCTCCTGGACTCTGCCAACAGGAGCGTCGGCGTCGTTGTTGTTATTATTAGACCATTATCGATCATCTCTCTATTATTTAGCGAAAATTTGGCTAAAATTTTTTTTTTTTTTCAAGTTTAATTAGTGGCTGTAAAAATATCAAATAATAAACCCTCTAAATTTTACTCTATTTTATTTAAATATAATTTTTATTATATCTTCATTCATTTTTTATTCTCAAAAGTGCCTCACAAACCTATAAAAAAATGGAGTAGAGAAATAATGTTTAAGGAAAATGAGAACGAGAAAGTGCGAAGGAAAATATAAAAACATAAAAAATGGAGTAGAGAAATAATGTTTTTCTTCAAAAGTGGGGAGATATTTGACAAGCCCTAAGAGTGAATATTTTTTAGCGCTTGATGAAGGTTTTTTTTTTTTTTTTTTTTTTTTTTTTTTCTTGAATCAAATTTTGGCTCAAAGTGATTTTTAAAAAGCTTATTGAAGATGCTCTAAGTAAATTAAAAACTAACTATTAGACAATAATAATAATAATAATAATAATGGGTGTTCCTATAATCATCATACTCAACTACAAATCAAGATTTTTCAACTTTAAAATTGAAATTCAAGAATTGATTACTCATGCGTCATATTAAAAGAAAAATGAGTTTTTTTTTTTGGGAAACTTCACTAATCCTCCCTGAAGTTTGGCCATTTTTGCAAATACCACCCTAACGTTCAAAAACTCTCACTTATTCTCCTTGAACTTTATTTCTCTCTCACTTTCCCCCTCCCGTTAGAAATGGCCGTGAAATCCTTTTATTTCTCTCTCACTTATCCCCCTGAACTTTATTTCTCTCTCATGTGCCAAGCAATTTCCGTTAGGATTTAACGGAAATTGCTAACGGGTGGGGGAAAGTGAGAGAGAAATAAAGTTCAAAGGGGGGTAAATGAGAGTTTTTGAACATTAAGAGGGTATTTACAAAAATGACCAAACTTCAAGGGGTTAGTGAAGTTATCCTTTTTTTTTCCTAACTACATTTTTATCTTTGCAATAATCTTATAACACTGAAAACACTCCCTCGTCACTTATAATAATAATAAAAAAAAATCAATAAATATTCAAAAAATAGTTTTAAACTTTTTATTTCAAAATGATACATTAAATAATATCCCGGCTAGTAAAACCGGCGGATGAGAAACAAAAGGCAGAGGATCACTTTCTCAGAGACACACTGAGAGAGAGAGAGAGAGAGAGAGCGCGCGCGCATAGTGTGGAAATGGCGGGGTTATATTGCGGTATTCGAGCTCCTCATTTAATGGTACGCCCATAAAGTTACTATCTCTAGTACCTTCTATCCTCGCTCCCCTGATTCAAATTCAAATGACTCTCAATCTCGCTGACCCCTTCATCACCGTTAATCTTGCAGAGACTCCACGGCCTCCGATGCTCCTCCAGCACACCGGATAACAATTTTTACAACAACAATATGAATAAGAGAGAAACCCAAACGCCGCAGATTTTGAAACTCGCGGTGAGCGGAGTCACTGAGCTTTTGAGACTCTTCTCCTCCTCCTCCAACAACCAAAACAGGTACTTTCCGTTTGTTTCCCGGGAAAATGTAGTCCAATTATTTGAAATTCATTAGGATCTTATTCTATTCTATTTGTCGTTATGCTCACAAACCTGCTCTCAACTGAGCCTAACTCGATCCTTAGCTCGGTTTTTATTGGACTTCTTACCTCCTTCGTTTTCTGTTTGTTTTGCAAGAAAATTTGAGAGTTAAATCAAAGTTGAAGATTTAAAACTTTCTTTCCTTCTGGCATTATTTCCTCGTTTTTCTCGAAAAAATGAATTGAGCACAGCGTCATACGAAGGCCAAAAACGTTTTAAATTTCCTGCTATGGCGTATTGTATTGCTTTTGGTTACAAATATGTGTATAACAAGTTCCTGATATGGCATTTTGAAACTGTTGATATGAATGCTCAAAGCGGTTCCACTCTACCGCTTGCAAAATAGATCACAAGATTCTTAACCGAGTATTTTGAGGGGGCAAATTTTCCATCATGCGCTGCGGGTAGTGACTAAACTGTGGGCATGTGGCTAAGCATCATGGCCTGTTCTAATCATAATGGAAAGCGTTTGTGGAACAATTGATTAATGATATATGAGATCTGGTTAGGCCACTATAACTAGTTATCTAGTAAGTGTTGTTTTAGTTGCATTCTTAATTGTACAATCTACTGACAAAAGAAATACGTGGTGTGTGTGTGTGTGTGAGTTTTTTATAGCCCTTAGTGTTTTGCAGATTGGAAAGAGTGGATCATAAAAAGAAAGAAGAGATTTCAGTTTCAGGTGTTGATGATGTTGTAATGATCCTCAAATCTGATTATGAGAATGCCTACTTTGTAACAGGTACCTTTCTCTATCTTAAAAAATGTGTGTTAACTTTTCAAAAATTTTATCAGAGGGGCTCCCGGTTTTCAACACATCTACAAGAGCCTAACAAATTAAATGAAACTTGACCTTTACATTGTTGAACATTTTTTCATTTATGCTCAGATTTTTATATCCATGTTTTATGAACTGCAGAGAATCATTGTATAATAAAAGATTAAAAAAAAAAAAAAACAGAGAAAAGTTCTTTTGGTTATTTTTGTTATAGGGTGGCCATCAGTAGTAGCCTACTACATGCTTGATTCTGTTAATCATTGCAATTAACATGACTTGGTTTGAATCTTTTGAATGTATTAGACCTAGTGCCAAATTTTGACTTTCATACTTCTACTGATTAACTATTGACCAATAAAATTGTCTAATGAAAGTGCTTTTGCCCGAAAATGTGTAGGGATACACCATCCAACTGTATTATCTCACAATAAATACATCAACATATGTCACAACACTATCTTTCCTAAATTTAAAATTTCCATTGGAATTCTTGTACCATTGGCACTTTAAACCATATCCACTGCTGTATATACCTACAATCACATGAAACTCACTCAGTACTTGTATTGAACACGCATGAACACTGAGAGAGGGGGAAAGCACAGTCTATTAAGTTGAACTGTTTGAAAGAGACAAACCTTTCCTTTGTGTGCTTATCAATTTTTATTTTTTATTTTTATCTAAATTAGTTAATTACTTTTTTTTTGCTAGCCTATGAGCAGTAATACTATCTTTTCATTTGAATTAGGGACGTTTACTTCTGCAATTTATGCTGAAGATTGTATATTTGAAGATCCAACTATTAGATTTCGAGGTAAGAAGGCTTATGGTGGATTTTCTGATTAGCATGTTTTCTCTACTTTCAATGTGATTTACATGACCATACCATTTTACTTAATAGTAATTAGTTATTTAATATATCTGACTTCCATTTTATTAGATTCTATACGCATAGGTTTAAAGAAAATCGAACTCCTCGTAGTAGCTTAATTGGCTAAGGACCACACATCATGAAGCAGATATCACTAGTTTGAATTTTTTGTTCCCCTCCCGTTGGGGTAAATTATTTATTAAACAAAAAAAAGGTTTAAAGGGAGCTATTACCTCACTGGCCTTGTGTTAATCATGATCTTATGACTTACCTATGCTAAATTTAAAGGCAAATTTTGTCTCGTTGATTGACTGATATGTTCAATTTTCCTCCAAGTCACATTGTGTATCCAAGTGATTGACCCGTAATAAGTAACACTATCTTGTTTTTGCATCAACCTGTGTACTGTGGAAGTGAAAGTTCTTAGTTTTCTCTATGCAAACTGGATTTTCTGACATGCGTAAATAGTACTAGATTCCTTAGAACCTCTCTCTCTCTCTCTGTGTCCTGTTTGTGAATTTCAAAAACTGACTAAAAATTGCCACTTTGTGTTAAAATGCAAGTATTTATGAGAGAATCCACTAATTTCTCTGTTCTTTGTTCTTCAGGTACGGCATTGTATTCACGCAACTTGAAATTGCTTGTTCCTTTCTTTGACCGTCCGTCAATTGGATTGCAAAATATTGACAAGGTAATCATTCTCTATGTGAAATTTCATTTCAGTTTTAATAACAGAATAGTTGGGCATCTGCATCAAAATGTGTTGAGTGATGGAGAGGGTAAGATTATGAAATGCTTCTAGGGCAAAATGAGAACATGAGCATTCTTTCCTACTGTTTTTGAGTTGGGTTTGACTAAGATTCTGTATGTCTTCTGTATAGTTTTACTATCTAGTATATGAGAAAATGGATGATGAAAAGGCTTTACAACTTTTTTTTTTTGGATTAACTTTAGACCGTGGGGGAAGGGGTTTAAGATGGCAAGTGACTGTTTACAGAATTTTCTTTTCTGGTATTTAGAAGGAAATTGTAAATAGCATCCTTTTTCAGGAAAAGATGAGTTCAGTTTCAGCAAATGCTGCTTTCATATTGTACCTTTAGGAGGCAACAACAAGAAATATCAGTTTTGAGTTTTTATTTGATCTGATTCTGGTTACAAGCATAAGATGTTATGCAGCTTAAAACTAGAGTTCTATCCCATCTGCCCCATATCTACCAGATGGAAACTCAATGGATTTTCCAGATCCTGAAGGATTTTGTGAGGCATATTATTCAGCATGTTACTTTTTGTTCTTGCATGACTGATTCTTGTAAAGGTGTCTGCTTAGCATTTGAAGTGCATGGAATGTGGGCTCTTCTACATTGCTGTTCACCTCTATTTATTATCAAATATCGTTACCACATTTTTGGAGTTCATTAGTGTCTGATGGTATGACTTCACTGCAGGGTATCAATTCTAAAACTAATTTTGTGCTAGCAACATGGAAACTAAGGTGCTTGCCTGGGCCTATCTTGTTTTTTTGCATTATAATTTCAGATCCTGTTTTGTCTTTGTGGTCCCTTTAGGCGAGGGATGTGTTTAAGAATTCACTTGATGCTCTTCTTTTATTTCTGTAAGTCCATATTTAAGGAGGGGCAGATGCTTCTGGTTGGGTCTTATAATAATAATAATAATAAATAATAAAAAAATTGCTCTTTCAAGCCTAATTTCATCACCTCTACCATTGGTGGATAAAGTCATCTGACTTAACCTGGAATTGGTTCACTATTGGCCTGTCGCCACTAAACTTCCCTGATTATTACTTTCCCTCATGTTTGATTACAGAAACCTTTATTAATATTCATTTTGCCACTAGCTGTAGGTCCACCCTAATTCATTCTAATACTGCTTTTAATCTTGTTCGCAGGACTTACCTAAAGCTTCCATGGAAGCCCCTCATTTGCATTGATGGAAGTACAGTCTACGAATTGGATGACGAGTTTAATGTGAGAAATAAAAGCTCTTTATTTTGATGCAATGTGCATATATGGATTTCTTATGCGTATGCTGTGATTGCCACTAGTTACAAGTGCCTACATCTTTTCATTTAACAGATTGTTAGGCATGCTGAGAGTTGGAATGTTTCTGCGCTTGAAGCAATTGGGCAGATATTTACCCCTAGTTTTGGAAGGCCTAACGATTGAATGTTCAAGGCTCAATAAATCTGAAGAAGTCAACGATTTTCAAGGTAATTATATATGGTTTCTAAATCTATGGGTGTTTTGGGACTATCAAGACAAACATTAGGGAAAAGATACAACAGAGCTCAAATTTGAGAATGCTACTGCTATAATTTTTTTGGTGACTTGAGTTTTGGCTTTTGATTTTAGTAGGACCGTCAGAGAGTTAAATGCCATGAAAAGTTGGAAGATATCATTGCTAAACAACATTGCTGTGAACTATATTATTGCTGAATCGTGTTATCTATGCCAGTAGAGTTATTGCAAGTATAACTGTTGGATTCATTAACACTTTGTCGTCGACCATGTGGACCAATTGTTACAACTGAAATAGTCATCATCGATACAACTATATATATATATATATAATGACTATTGATTGCATTCACGTGGGCTTTCTTGCCTCAAGGAAATTTTGGGCTCGAGTCTTTTTGCAGGCATGTATTGTCCTGGTAACCACTAGTTGGTTGCGTGAGTTTTGAGCTTGACTCCCTCTCTAAAAAACCCAGGCACAAAGGGGGTTTTCCCACCTGACTTCTAACATCTGGACAACAACCGAAAAAGTGCCCCAACATCCCTCAGCACGTGTAAGAAGAGTACATTTTTATAAATAAATTTTTTCTCAACCTTTGTTGATGCTATTAAAAATGTATGTGCTTCTCACATGTTCAAGCGACAATAATTTTATAGAATAGGTTGAAGGAAAACTTGTCCGTTCTCGGTTCTCCCTTTTTGATTGGCCATAAGAATTATGTTGTCCATTTGTACGAGACAATGAGGCACTCATTATATATATATATATATATAAATAAATTTTTTCTCAACCTTTGTTGATGCTATTAAAAATATATGTTCTTCTCACATGCTCAAGTGACAATAATTTTATAGAATAGGTTGAAGGAAAACTTGTCCGTTCGCCTTTTTGTTTGGCCATAAGAATTATGTTGTCCATTTGTACGAGACAATGAGGCACTCATTATATATATTTTTATGGTGAAACAGGTTCCAGGCACTCATCAACTTTCAAGTTTTAGGCATGTACACACGCATAAGAATTATCTATTTCGTCTTCACTGCAGGCTCCACAACTGTACGTGTTTCCTTTTAATATTACAAAGTTATGCTTCTTATTTCAAAAAAAAAAAAAAAAAGGTTATGTTTCTGCGTTATATACCTTTGTAATCATAAGGGAACACAATCATTATATATACAGATAACAATATGTAGATATAGAGATTATGGGTTGTAAAGGCAGTTACGTGAGCTCATGGTTTGGAAGGAAAAGTTTCAAACTCTTATCTAAATGGCCACTCTGAACTGAAGGAGATAAGGATGGAGCTAAGAACTTATCTTTAGGAAACAAATTAGAATTGTGCTGATTTAATTTTTGTTACATATTATTTCTTATGTTGTATATAAAAAAGCAACAAAAAAAAGAAAGAAAAAAAATCATAAACAAAATTCAAAAGATCAAAGAAGTACTTATAATCCGATTGGTATACAATAGAAATTATATCTATTAAGCTTGACAAGAGACTGATGAAAGACTGGATAACTTGGATATATAATAAGTGATTAGAAAAATTTTCTTTTAGCATTGAAACAATACAAAAATTAAATGAACAATATAATTCAAATTCAAAATCAAACCATATAAAAATTAAATAAAATAAAAATCTGAAAAAAAAAAGACATAAAAAAAGGAAAAGGATCAGTATCCATTTAGTGCATTTAGGAGGACAAACTTGTCCAAAAAATTTACCCCTAAAAAAAATAAGGACAGTATCCATAAAAAAAAGACTTTATAGTGTGACAATGAGAATTTAGATTGGTCATTGGAGTATTGATAAGAGGTGGATTGGTAGATTGGTGTTATGAGTGGTAATGTGACCACAAAATAGGGAACCCAAGATAAAGAAGAGTATGAAAAAAGATGGTTGTTTTTCAAATAATTTTTTCCTTCTTAGTTAGAGATATCCTTATGGTGACAAAGTGAATCAGATTAAATATATATGGAGATAAAATAATTAAAGGCCCATTCAAACAGGCTCACTACCTGACAAATAATCAGACAGTCATCGGAGATTACCTAGAAAAAGCCTTACATAAAAAGAGTCACCAACTCTAAATTGGTATGACCTCCTTGGTCCTACACTCTCTGTACTCAATTTTGTACTTAGAACTATTATTAACTTTACTCTCGGAGGCTCCCAAGCCCCGGAAGTTGACGTCATTCCCACGACCTTATCTTTATTTTGCAAGTACCCATTATCCAACCCAGCGATAAAATGTGCTATCATTGTATATGATTCCAGCTAAGATGAATAGCCTATCCACTTGAATAGCCTATCCACTTGAAGATTTCATCTCAACTATAAGCATATCTAAATAAAAGACTTGAAAACTTTGGGGGATGATTGCCCTGGTGGTCTTGAATCTTGATGGGACCCGCCACTGTTACTCTGCTTGTATAATGTGATGTACGTATGAGATGATTGCTTATTAGGGAATCCTAGAGGTGGTGGTGCATGCGCGCATGGTGATGGAGATAAAACTTATTGCAATTGCCTTTTCACTGGGGTAAAGGAATTGACTTTTATCCCCATTTTTATAGGCTCTTGAATTTGGACCTCTTTGGATTATCACTATCAAGCTAGCTAGTGTAAACCCATGAAAGCATGGAAGAGCGGTTTCAAAGGAATGGACTTTGAGCACTTCAATTTCTCAGAAAAAAAAAAAAAGATTAGGAAACAACAAATTGAGGACTTCGATATCTTATTGTCCCTAAATATTCCTATTCTATTGGGGTTAGTTTTGTAGGGTCACCTTGTAGACATTATTGAGGGCGACTTTGGCATGATTGTCTTTATTTTAAGGTTTTTTTTTTTTTTTTAATAAAAAAATTATGAAAAGATTACAAGTCTAAAGAGTATTTTTTTGGGGGTTCCTTTTTTTGGTGAAAAAACATGCCCAATAATCATAGTTAGGGATTTTTAAAAAGAATTTTTTTTTTTAACAGACATACTATACATCTTCTTCTAGTTCTTCTATAAGGTTCACATGGGTCCCATATATAGGTCCACAGATCCAATAGTAATTTTAAAAATTAAGAGGATGGGAGAATGGAAATGAATCTTCTTCTTCTTCTTCTTTTTTTTTTGAAGGAACTTATAAAGTTAAGCTCACCTTTGTTGCTTTGTATAGCCACCATTGGGTACGAAAAGTCTTTTTTTTTTTTTTTTTATAAATGGGTACGAAAAGTCTTGTTAAGTTAATTGTAGGAGTTGTTAACCTTCAAATAGTTTGAAAAAGAAACTTTGGTATAAATAGTTAATTTTTAATGCCAGTAAAAACCCTGGGGGTTTTGCAGGGTTCTTTATTTTAGGTGAAAAACCATGCACTAGAATCTAATTTCTGCTAGTAGGCATATATAGGAAATTAAACAAACAATATAAGCGTAAGAAATTTCTCATTTTTCTAAAAAAGAACTTGTAGAGGCGACATTTTGATTGTTACAACAAAACTCTTAGGAGCCTTTTAGGTGAAAAAGAAAATAATGCTAGTAGGCATCTAGTAATTAAAAATAATATTATATTTTCCCACCAAAATGCATAAGAAAATTCCAAAGGCAACCTATGGAATTGTGAAAGCGACACATGTAGATAATTTGAAAGTATAACTTTGTATTTGGTTGTCTATTTTTGGAGAATTTTGTTATTTCATACAACCTTTTAAGATTTAAAAGTAGAAAATATAGAGAAAGGACCCAAAAGGTTTGAGATGAAGAAATAGTAGGTAAAAGCCAATTACCTACTACAGTTTACACTGGAAGGGTTCTCCCCTACTAGAGTTTTCATTCACTAGCGATGGTACTTGTTTTTGGGCTAATGTTGCTGTTACCTATCGGTTCTTTTATTTATTTATTTTTAACAATGACTAATTCAAAAATTAACGGATACTAATACATTAATCCAATAAGATAAACGTGAGATGAATGTGTAGTATATTACATTACTCTTGCATCAAATCATGCCCATCAATTTGTTTTTTTTTAATGCGTAATGAAACCGATTAGGTAAATTTATTTTGTTCAAAATTGAGGTCTGTTTTTTTTATTTTTTTTTCTTTCAGGTAATTGAAGTCAATTTTAAGTAATTTGTTTCCCTTTCTTTTACAATTTTCAAAAACCAAAAGAAAATCTTCAAATATGAGATAAAAGAGCAAATTAATGATGATTAAAACAATTGTAACACAAATATAACGCAAATTATAAAAGAATGATTTCCACATTAAAGCCAATTACTTCCCACAAAATCAACTTCTTTTTTTCTCCAACTAAATTTCAAATCCTAATCCCTCCTCCAAGCATACAACAACAAAGAGAACCCACTATTACTCCCACACGACCTAGTGGAAGAACACGAACTCCTCCCCCCATCGCTGCTCTCCTCCGCCCACTGCAACACACTTGAGCACGACGGTGTCGACGGCGAAGTCGATATCATCGATGGCACCACCCCGGACCCTGACGAGAAGGACAAGCTCTTCCTCATCAACCTCTTCTCTGGCCCTACCATTTCCGGCCACACCCCTCCATCACCCACTTGAAAAACAAACACCCCATGCCCATTTCCATTACTCCCACTATTATTATTACTACTATAATTATCATTAACCCAATTAAAAACATCCCAAAAGAATTCCACCTCGATTCCACCCACGTAGATTTTCTCATTCCCTCTGAATTTCCACGCAAGCCTTTTTATAACCAGCCGGATTTCTCCGTCCACTTTTACTTTGAGCACTCCCCCGCCGCACTCGATCCCAATCTCGTGTTTGCTTCCCAAGAACTGCGCTCGGGATACATAATTCCTGCGTCCAAACACGTGCTCCCGCCTCGACAACAGAGTCGGCTCGCCGAGTTGGGCTTGGCGAGTCATGACCAACCCGGACCGCCGAGTGAACTCGTCGAAAAGATCGCCGAGAAAGAATTCGAGCTTGGCATTGCAGGAGACGGCGACGTAGAAGCGAGAGTCGGGCTCGGCGGAGTTGTGGGTGAAGTCGGCCCGAGTGAAGTCCCAGTAGAGCTTGATTCTCTGGTAGCGGTGGCGGGTGAGGTAAATGGATTTGGATCCGGGTCGGGTTCGGAAGAATGGGAAGCTTGATGGGTGGAGGGAGATGGAGATGGAGAAAGAGTCGGCGGCGTAAATGGTGAGGGAGTGGGAGAAGAGGGTTTTAGACCAGGTGAGGGTGAGATAGGTTGGAGAGTCGCAGAGGTGCGTTTGGTAGATGCAGGTTATGAGGTTTTGAGGTGCTTGAGAGGTGTTTGAGAGTGTGTTGGGTTGGCTGAAACATGCTGGAATCATGGTGTTCGTTCAATCTTTGCGTTTGTTTCTCAAAACATTTGCGTTTGTTTCACACAGAGAGAGAGAAAGAGGGGTAGCTCTGGTTCTTGGCTTTGTGATTTTGCGTTGAAGTATAGTTGGATTTTGCAGCAGTAGAGAGAGAGAGAGAGAGTGGGGGAGATCTTGGAGGTTTGCTCTTGGCTTTATGTTGGTGGATGGTTTATTTTGCACTTTGCATAGGAATTGTTCATGATAACTCGACACTTATATAGAATTAATATATTTTGACATTTTTTCTCAAACTCGAACCGAGTATTCCGCTAGTTATAATTATAGTAGAGGGTATTTTTATCAAAAAAAAAATGAAAAGACAAAAATATCCATAAATAAACTGGAGATTATCCCGTTCCTTCAAATCGAGACTCGTCATATAAAGTATTTAATTGAAATTGAGAGTGAAGGGTGGAAATAAGGTTTAAATTGAGAATATTTGACTTTGATGCCATATTAAATTACTATTACTCTCATATGTGGAATATATAATTAAAATAGATGGTGAATGATAGAGTTAAGGTTCGAACTCAAGACATTAAGTTATGATACCATGTTAAATCATTATTATTCTCCTTTAAAGTGAGACCTAATACATAAAATATTTAATTGAAATAGACAATAAATAACGGAGACAATATTTGAACTCGGAATATTTAGTTTAAACGCATAAAAATAAAAAATAGTCATTTAATTTATATTATATTTATTTAAAAATGTATATATTTGGGTTTTAATTAATGAGCTAGGTGGATGAGTGAGTGTATTTGGCTTTGGCTTTGAATGTAGTAGAATGATGGAAAAATGAGGGTTCCATGATGACAATCATCAGCACCAGTTGTTCATCCATGCACTCATACACTTCACTCATACTGCCTTTCCTTGATTTGCGCCTCTGAAAGGGCTCTCTCTCTCTCTCTGAGTGAGCTGGGTTGCACTGGGTGGGGGGGCTTTACCATTCACAATTAGTTCACATGACTCTGATTTTTCTTTCACTTTAGGACGACTCCTTTTCTTTTTATATTATTTTATCTTTAAATTATCTATCTAGTTTTATAATAATATTATATATATTATGTTAACACAATTATAAGAGGATATCAAATGATTAAAGTGAAGTAATCAATAATTTATAAATAAATAAAACTAAAACATGACCCATATTATATATAACTTGTCATTATTAATTAATATATATATTTCCTTAATTGCTTCTAGTTGATTAATTTGCCATCTCAAAAGGAAAGGAAAAGGGAATGGAAGATGGGTGACATGGGGGGGTCCTTGGGAAAAGGAAAGGCTTTCCAACTACTTTTGTATCTTTGCTTCACTTCCAGTCGTCGAGTGGATGATATTTCAAGAACTCTTGCTGGATAATACAACTCATCATATATATATAAATCAATTATATATTAATATAATATGCCCCACTGTTTTCTATTTCTTTATTCAGACGCTCTTTTTGATATAAATAAACACCATTCAGAGGACTTTGTTTTCATTGGCTGAATTTCAACCACACTAATCATTTTCATTTCGTAATTAATTGTTTTTTTTCCTAGCTACTTACTTTTGGATTTTAATGATTTTATTTTTTCTTAGCTAGCTTTATTAATTTCTAGTCTTGCTTTACAACTAGCCGGCCCCGCGCGCGCTTGCTTTATATATATATATATGAATTTCCTGGTATTCTTACGTGAATGAAGTTTCAAGTGCTTTGAATTTTTGTAGCAGAGCGGAGCATGGTTCTGGATGGTCAGGTTTGATCTTTTTCTACGCCGGCCAAACCAAAGACTTCTCTGCAGATTTTTTTAGATATTTCTCTGCATAAAAGCATCATACAACTAGATGACTTCAATAGCTGATTTTTACTGTTACGTTATCCAGTCATATAGTAGATGTAGTGCTGGAGTAGTATACTAAATAGAATTAAAAGAAATATTGGTTGTGAGAGAACCCGTGCACATTGGGTGCTCCAAACTTATGATGCATGCATCTTGTTGGGACACAATGCCGCTTTCTAAGACCGCCCTAAAAACAGGCGCTTTGGGTTAAATGTTGATGCCCATAAAATACCTGATTTTGTTTTCCTTAACACCAATTGATTTTAAGTAAAATGGCAGCTCACCTTTCGACACAAACACATGTTAAATGTAAAGGAAAGGTTAATCTAGGTGCATGAACGAGGCCTTAACACAAGTGCACATGTTTCTTCAAAAAAAAAAAAAAAACACAAACACACACACACAAGTGCACATGAGCCTGCCATATCTTTTGTGCATATGGGGTGATGTTTGATTGTTGGGGAATGAGGAAACACATGGTGCTAACTGCTAACTACAATTCTAAGTAAAAGTACTGGGTTTTATTACCAAGGTCTGTAGCTTGGGTTGCACAATGTTAGGAACATATCCGGCAAATCCCACATTTTCATATATCATACTGCATTTTCAAATTTTCATCTCTACATTTTTTTTTTTCTTTTTTTGTGTTGTATTGCTACTTTTATAAGAAAAAAGAAGAGGGATTCTCAACCATAAATGCAACCGTTGTTGCTTTTCTTATTTTTTTTTAAAAAAAATCTAAAAACATTAACAAACGGAGCCCTATCCAGACATGTTTTATGATGTGATCATAATTTTTTAATATTTTCTAGTATCATGTTAGAGTCCAATAAAGAATTAGATTCTTTCCTTACTAGGATCATCCAAGTCGAGATCTAATTGATTTATTATGTAATTAGTAATTTATTATTTCTCTATTTAAAGGAGAACTATCTAGATGAAAAATAAGAGTTTAATATTGTTAATTTTAAAGTATTTTAGAGATTATGGTTCCCTCGAAGTAGCCATTGAAGGTTACTAATCCGTCGAACGCGTTGATCTATCCCATTTCCATGCTTTATCACTAGTTGGTTCGCATCATTTTAGTTGAAGACGAACCAATAATTAATTTAGGTATGATCGATGCTTGAAAGAGAACTGTACTAGCTTTGAAGTATGTGTTGAGGTGTAAAAATGTTGCATTGCTCACATAGACGGTTCTTACAACATGTCATGCATGGTGCAATTTTGAATATTATAAAAGGCTTTGGTTTTTCTCATCACTTGGCACTAATAATTTGTTTTTCAGATGAAATTATCAAAGGCCCGATCCAATAGTATGCACAATATACAAGAAAATGAACGCAGAAGAATAATGCAATCAGAGAGCGGAGAAAATAGAAAAACAAAGGAGGTAAAAAAAAAGAGAGAGAAAAAGGGTTAAAATCCCATATTGCTAGCTAGTTTTCGATTTGTGACAGCATAGACATACACCAAAAAACACATTCTTTTGTTTCTTACTATTCTTTCTCCTAGCTCTCTTCACGTCCAGGCAGGCCAATTCATGTTGAGCAGCTTTCATGAGCAGGCTATCTTGCTCAAGAGCCACCAAAATAGGCAAATCACCAAACCCCCGAGCCATGGCAAGCATCAGCTCCCTAACAAGAGACCTAAACTCCGTAGGATCAATGAGCCCATTTTGATCCTCGTCAAACCTCTTGAAAATGGCATCATAGAGATTGTATTCCAGTGAGAAAACCCTATGAAATCCATCGCGAAGCTCTCTCTGTGAAAGCATGCCATTGCCGTCCACATCAAGCATCTCAAAACATTCTTTAATGGAGCTGTTGAACGTCTCTGTGTCTTGGATGAATTCCATTACTGTTGAGCTATTCACCATGGCTACACTCATGATTTTGAACGAAGAAACTAAAATTAACTAAATGGGTAAATCTTTGTTTAGTTAATGGAATTACCTTTTTCTAATCATGTTAATTATTACTTTAAATTTCTACTTTGGCGGATGCTGATGCTGTTTTCCCTATATTTGGCGGGTTTCCGGTGGTTGGTTACCCTTTAAATTTAGAGGGTTTGGCCAATGGCGGTTACTATGTTTGTCTGTGTTTTATAAAACCCATTAATAATCCATTTATTTGCATTTTAGCCTTTTAGGTTTGTAGCTTATTTATCTTTATACATTGAGGATGAGAAAAGGCACATCTCTCTTATTCTCTATGCGTGTTACAACTTCTCTTTATGTTTTTCTTGTATTCTTCCAAAATTTATGTGATTTTAAAATCACTATTAGATTTGTTATAGATATATTGAATTTTAATTCACAGTAAAATTGTTGTTACCGTGCACAACAATAATACAAAAACAAAAAAAGAGAGAACAAGAAAAAATCGAGACACGGATTTATGTAATTCGACAATGTGCTTATGTCCATAGGATAATGCAATTATATTTCACATGAATGGGGCGTTATAGTACGGTACAGGGTATTTTGAGGTTTTCCAAAATACGTCATCCCCTCCGCTCCAACTACTTGGTCAGCCATAATAGTATTTCAATATTACTCTCTATGCCTAAGAGAATTTGAACCAATTGTTCCAACAAAAGTGAATTCCTTATGCTAAAAAAAATTTAAAAAAAAAAAAAAAAAAAAAAAAAAAAAAAAAAAAAAAAAAAAAAATTGGATATTCCTTATTATTTGAGGATACTAAAAATATGATTTTGATGTTAGATAGGAACAATGTTACATAGGATAATAGGATAATAGCATTAGTTACGTGGATTCAGACTATACTTGTGATCTAGATAGAATGAGGTATCCTACAAGATTACTATCTATAATTTTTGTCCCCGAAAGCAACATAGATATGACAGCGGTTGAGGTAATGAAAAGATTTGTTTGGTTGTGAATCTTGTGATCGTAGTTGATAATAAGAGGTGACTGCTATGCATTGTGATAATTACATTTCTTGTATGATAGTATATATATGACAACAAATCATAAGAAAACTAAGCATATTAATTTCAAAAAAAAAAAAATAGAGAGAAGAAAACTAAGCATATTGATGTTAGACGTCACCTCATTTGTTGTGTTGTATCCAGCACAATACCGATGCAATCAGAGACGAAACTGGGGTACTGCTCCCCCAATGACAAGAAAAAAAAAATTAAGGTAAAAAAAAATATTTATTTAAGGTATTTTTGCTAAATGGTCCCTTCTCAATTTTTTTTAGGCCTTGGGTCCCCTCCAAATCCAAAATTGGTTCCGTCCCTGGATGCAATACTTATTTTTTAACCGTTCATTTTAAATAAATGATTTAGATCAAGATAACAATGCCAAAAAAAAGATGAAAGTATATTTTTGGGTGTTTGTTAGGTGGTTAACCACACAAAGGGTGGTTCTGGGATGACTGCTTGGGTTTGGGGTGGCTATGACCACCCTGAACCACCATTTGGGGTGGCGGAATCACCCGACCTTCGCAAACATGCGAAAAGCCGGTTTTTTTTATTATTATTATTTTGTATGATATTGTTGTCTTGTTATGGACAGTTATGGTCACCCAACCCCAACAAACACCAAAAGGCCACTTTTATTTTATTTTTATATTGGTATTACTGTCTTGATATGAACAGTAAGTTTTTTTTTTTTTGATTGTCTGTATTTGTAGATGTAGTATCTTTATGGCTTTATGCCAAACCCCATAAAATATTATGATTTATTTTATTTTTCTCTTTTATATATATGTTTGTCATCCAAAATATTAATTTGCTGCAACGGCCAATTCATGTGAAAAAAATGATCAAGGGATTGCACATGTGAAGCATTGGGTAAATAGTTGGAATTGAAAATTCAGCTAAAATCTTTTTCTAAATCAATATTTCATTTAAAATTACCACACTTGTTTAAATTATTTAAAACTATTTCTCTATAAAGCATGAAACCCACAAGCAGGACGCGCTTCCCAAATCAAAAGCATCGGCCCAAATCCTCCAATAGTCCAACAAGATAATGAACGTTGGGCCGAAAAATTATGGCCTCATTTGATAACTTTAATTTTTTTTTTTTTTTTTTTAACAAAATCATCTAAGATGGTAGTTGAATGGTTCAAGAAAATCTCAAAGGTGGTTAGGTACACACTATGACGTAAATTTAAATCCCGCAATGAAAATTCTCATGTCTGATTAGTGTAAACTACATAGGTTTTCATTGATGCCCTGGTGGTACTGGTCAAGTTATAACTCAGTCAGATTTGAAAGAATTGTAGCTCTTACCGTGTAAGCTCCTCCTATGTGGCTCACAACAGGTACGTAGGTGCTATTATGGTTACATTAAAGTAGAATAGTTATAGTTAGTCTCCTATGCCTGCCTTTTATCATAGCAAAACTAATAACAAATCATTTGAGACATAAAATACTCAAAACTACTTTCATTTTTATGTCACGTTAGAATCAAAAAGCACCATCTCGAACATTTTATAAAAGAGTGCATCTACTATACGGTCAGTGCAAAAAGAGGGGGTTTTCTGCCCTCCACTCACAAGCTGACATCTCAGCATTCCAAGAAAAAACACACAAACTAAAATGAGAGCGATACACCCACGCACGCCCTGGTTTTTTTTTCTTTTTTCTTTTTTCTTCTTCCTCTCCTTCACCTCACGCACGCCCCTGAACCTGGTTTTTTTTCTTTTTTTTTTCTTCTTCTTCTCCCTCGCCTCATGCACCTGAACCTGGTTTTTTTTTTTTTTTTTGTTCTTCTTCTCCCTCACCTCCCGGCGACGGCCGTCACCCACCATCTTCGGCGACGTTCTTCATTTCTGGCCAAACCCAACTGAAAAACACAAACACAACCTCAAAAATCGATTCTAATGCATCAAACTCCATTTCTAATGTCTCAAAACTTGATTCTAATGCCTCAAAAATCGTTTTTGATTCAAAACTAAAACCTAGATTTTGAAAGTTAACTCTAAAGGGGTCCGGGATCCGCCGGAGAAGATGAACGTGGGTATGGCGTCGGCCGTGCTTCCTTCTTCCTTCTCCTTCTTTCTCTTCTTTCTCTGTTCTTTCTTCTTTAGGATGGACGTGGTCTCATGCTGCAGGATGTAGAGCTTTTTTTTGCATTTTTCTCTCTTTAGCTGAGGTGTCAACTTGTGAATGATTGGCTAAAAAACCCACCTTTTTGCCGCATCCGAACGGAAGATATTCTCTTTTATAAAATCAACCATCATATCCTTCTACATCATGTAAAAGGACAATGACCCAGTTGGCCCAATAATGTTGTCCTCTAACAATTAACAAAATCTTGAATTGGAGCTCAACAAGTGACAACGATCTGTTTTTGGAATTAAATGGTTATGAACAAACAAATTTTTATTTTCATTTCTTAGTTTCTAAAATAAATAGTACAGAAAAATCCACTATTTTAAATCTCTAGAGTTTAATTATACCAAAAACAAGCGTGTTTCTTGCAGTATGACACTTTCTTTAATTGAATCATTACTGTATCAGTGTAGTCTCCCGTGGATTTAAATTTAATCTTGCTACTACTCAAAGCATATATTACTATATTTTTATTTAAATTTTCATATATTTTATATTTATACATTATTTTAACCCTATACTATTAGTTGCACGCCTGGAATGATGTGACAACCGACCTTGAAATCTTTTTTCTTTTTCTTTTTTTTTCTTTTTTTTTTTAAGTCGACCTTGAAATCATGTTAGGGTATTATCTCAACCCAACTCTAAAAAGAAAGTTTAAAAAAAAATTAAAAAAATTAAAAACTTAGGAGTGGCCAAGCAAGTGCCTGGCACCTAGGGGTAGAACCACCCCGAAATTAATGGGGGTGGATGGCTAAGCTAATCCCGTTAGATTTGTGGTTGGCCGAGCCACCTGAAATAGTGGCTGGGAGTGCGCCACCCCCGAAACACCATCTAAGCCATTAGTTTTTGAGATAGCCGATCCACCTCTTGGGGTGGTTTTCGAACAACCCCAACTTTAGATCTTTTTTAAAAAAATTTAAATTAAATTTTATTTATTTCTTTTTAGTTTTTTATCAAATATATTCACTTTAAAGTTTAAAAGTTGGCTTACGTGAAGAAAAAAGAAAAAGTGTACTAATCATCATATAGGGGCGCTTGTCTCTTTTAGGGTGGGCAATAGGCAACAGAGCAACGATTCAATGTTTGCGGAAACCGCTGCGTAACATAATGAACAAGCAATTGATTGAGCTGTTTTCTTATTACATCTGCTTAATTTCTTGTTGCTGTAGTTTGATTGCGATAGCAATAGTATTTTTCTTGTTGTAGAAGTTTGATGATAAAAGACTAGACAGATGCAAGAAAAAGGAAGCTCACAGACTTCCACACCTAAGAAGGAAAACTGATGAAGCCATTAAGGTTCATTAGAGATAATGAAATCCAGGTCTCTAAGTCAATGCATTCAAATAAAGAAGGAAAGAAATGCGTAGATGAAGTTGCTTTGAATTAATTTCAGTGGTTTCTAATCTCTTAGCTAAGGCTACGAGGAATTAATCCCTAATCTAACTTTTTTTTCAATCATAAATAGATATTTCTATGGAATTTATGAGAAGAAGGATAGAGTTGGTGGTTTTTCTTTGCCTAAACAATGATAGAATATTCATGAATTCAAAATAAGAAAACATCCTTGTGCCTAACTTTCCTAGAGTTTGCACTAGAAACTTGGATTTATGATTATTATGGGTGAACTCTAAGCCCTAGTGTTATGAGTAACCAAATTTTAATCTTTATTTTAGTCATAAGATCAATCAATTCTCTTGTTGAAGTAGTTAAGTAATAATTCTAGAATTTGAGATAAAGCCAATCCTCGTGGGATCGATCTTGTAATACACACCACATCTACACATCATTCATATACTTATGACTCAAATTTGGTTGCAATTCAAATTGACATCATTTTCTATTCATCACTTTGACCTTCTAACATACCCTTTAAAAGTTTTTTAGAAAAATTGGTTCTCGATCTAAAGTTTAAAAGGTGGCTTATGTGAAGAGGAGAAAAAATGTGTATTAATTAATCACCATATAGGGGTGCTCGTAGCTTTTAGGGTGGGCAATAGGCAACAAAGCAATGACTAAGCATTTGTGAAAGCCGTTGCATATCGTAACGAACAAGCAACAAATTACTACACACACAAAAAGGTCAAAATAGTGACACATGGAATTTGACGTTTTTAGCCCAAAAAGCGTCACTAGTGACGTTTGCATAGCGACATTTGACAGATGCCCTTAAACATAGGGACTAAATTCAAATTTGAAGCGTTTGATGATAGTTTGATTGCGGTAGTAGGTTTCTTAGTTTAGTAGTTTGATGATAAAAGACTAGATGAAAGTAAAAGGAAGCCCATAGACTGATGAAGCCAATTAAATGTTTACAACTATATATCCTAACTAGAAGAAGTCCACTTAATATTAACTTGGACCAACCTCATCTCTCTCTGTTGTACACATTTAAAATGGTTGCTTGTGTTTGCAACCTCTTTGTACAATGTTAAGTATGTGACCAATTAGGCTTAATTTTTATCAACATTTGGCCCTAGACCTAGACTCATTAATGCAGGTTGCTTCTTTTTCTTTTTCTTTTTTTTCCCATTTTTATAAGCAAACAGGAAAAATGGTTACAAGAATTAAAGCACGGAAAAATGGATCAACTTTTCAATAAAAAATCCAAAATAGAAAATTATAGTAAAAGATAGGTAAAAAAAAAATGACACGCATGGCATAAAGATGACCAAAACAAAAATAGCACAAAAAGGGGCATTAATACTGAATATTGCTTGTGTTTGCAAACATTATTGATTATCCTCTCTCTATAAGGTTAAGTTGTACGACCACATGTGTGAGTGAACATTAGGGTTTGTACGAGAATTGGTTGTTTAATATTATTGCAGCTCCATTTGTGGGATATGTATTTTAGGTTTCAATAAATGTAAGACATGTATGGGAATTGGAGGTGATTTTAGTTCCCTAGGATATATATGAGTGATTTTGGTTCCCTAGGATATATATGAGTATCTATATATTATTCATGTGTTTTGTGGGAGGGGGGGGAAGGCAGTTGGGGGTTAATTTGATTGGAGATCTAATGCAAAAGGAAGCCGGAACCTTTAGGGTCCGTTTGTGAAGAGAACGGACCTGTATTGTAGCTGGACCCACCTCATTCTCAAAAAATTCTTCTTAAAATCAACCCACATTCTTACTTTTTACATCAAATCAATAATTTTTTTATCACTATTCAAATAAAAAAATTACTACTAAACAAAATTTTTCACTTTTTTATATAAAACATTCTTACTTTTTTCTCTCATATCAATCAAATTTACTACAATACCGTTTCACTTCCAAATCCCATTCCATTACCAAACATAGCCTAAAAGACGTAGGCAGAAGTACCTAGGATCCCACTTGTTACTTGTACCTAGCTAGGTGAGCATGTGGAGCTAAGTTTTGTTGGCATCGGTGTGCCTTAACCCCCAACCATCACACATGCATGCCCTAGCTACTTCTATTTCAAATTAATGTCCGTACAAATATCACACTTTACTAAAAAAAAAAACCTCATTTTACAATCACTATGTTTTGAGCAAACTTCACAAGTTTTAAAAACTCTTAATTTGATGCAATATACTTTTCCGTTAATTTTTAAATGTTAAAAGTGATAAAATGATCGTTATACCTATTACCTTTTTATAAAAATTTTAAATTTACTCTTAATTTCAAATTAAAAATTTTTAAAAAAAGTTATTATAAAAAATAAAATAAAATACAAGGTAATCCACAGTTGGTCACCTTGTGGCCCATTTTTTTCTTCAATTTTTTAAAAAGAAAATCAAAGGGTACTTTAGTCTTTTTAGGGGTTTCTGTTAGGATTTAACGACAAAAATTGACGTAGGGATAAATTGCATCAAATTGAAAGTTCGATGGGTAAAATTGAGAGTTTTTAAAATTAAAACAATCTTTTCAAAATACGTGGTATTCCAAAAATTCTTTGCAATTTTTTTTTTTTTTTAAAAAAATAAAAACAAAACAAAACCCACCTATGCATATTACAAATGAATTTAATATATTTGTCGCCCTACAAGATAGACCGTGCAGTGCCCTACCAACAACTGGCTGTGAACTAACGTAGGGATAAATTGACGTAGGGATAAATTGCATCAAATTGAAAGTTCAATGGATGAAATTGAGAGTTTTTAAAATTTGAAACATTTTTTTCAAAATACGTAATAGTTTAGAAATCCTTTGTAAAGTTTTTTTTTTTTTAAGAAAAAAAAAAAAAAACCACCTATGCATATTACAAATGAATTTAATATATTTGTCGCCCTACAAGATAGACCATGCATTGCCCTACCAACAACTGGCTGTGAATTGACGTAAGGATAAATTGACGTACGGATAAATTGCATCAAATTGAAAGTTTGATGGGTAAAATTGAGAGTTTTTAAAATTTGAAACAATCTTTTCAAAATACGTGGTAGTTCAGAAATCCTTCGTAAAGTTTTTTTAAAAAAACAAAAACAAAACAAAACCCACCTATGCATATTACAAATGAATTTAATATATTTGTCGCCCTACAAGATAGACCATGCACTACCCTACCAACAATTGGCTATGAACTGACGTAAGGATAAATTGCATTAAATTAAAAGTTCGATGGATGAAATTGAGAGTTTTTAAAATTTGAAACAATCTTTTCAAAATACGTGGTAGTTCAGAAATCCTTCGTAAAGTTTTTTTTTTTTTAAAAAAAAAAAAAAAAAAAACCCACCTATGCATATTACAAATGAATTTAATATATTTGTCGCCCTACAAGATAGACCATGCACTGCCCTACCAACAACTGGCTGTGAACTAACGTAAGGATAAATTGCATCAAATTGAAAGTTCGATGGATAAAATTGAGAATTTTTAAAATTTAAAACAATCTTTTCAAAATACGTAGTAGTTCAGAAATCCTTTGTAAAGTTTTTTTTTTAAAGAAAAAAAAAAAACAAAAACAAAACTCACCTATGCATATTACAAATGAATTTAATATATTTGTCCCCCTACAAGATAGACCATGCACTGCCCTACCAACAACTGGCTGTGAACTGACGTAAGGATAAATTGCATCAAATTGAAAGTTCGATGGATAAAATTGAGAATTTTTAAAATTTAAAACAATCTTTTCAAAATACGTAGTAGTTCAGAAATCCTTTGTAAAGTTTTTTTTTTAAAGAAAAAAAAAAACAAAAACAAAACTCACCTATGCATATTACAAATGAATTTAATATATTTGTCCCCCTACAAGATAGACCATGCACTGCCCTACCAACAACTGGGTGTGAACTGAAAGCTGGACCGACCATTGCTTCCTTTGATTTTCAAATTTTCTTAAGTAAAATACATATGGATTTTTAGGCTAAAAACTTAGGTTTGGCACTCCAAATGAGAAATTTTGATTCCGTCCTTGACCGAAAGGATGCACTGCTTTCATAAATGTGAGTATTGGGACCTTTTGATAATGTTGTCGATTAGTATTCGTGTGTTAGGTTTGAGTTATATCGAAACATAAATATAAAAGATTATATATGCTAATTTTAATCCAATCAATTTAATTAAATAAATCACACCTTACAAATCTAACTCAATAATTTTAAATTAGGTTTGTGTCGGTTTCACAAATCGTGTAAAAAATTGCCAACTATAATGTCAAGTTTCGGGTTCGGACTATATCAAAGCATGAGTGTAAGATTATTTGTATTTAATTCATATCAAATTCATGAATCGGGTCAAAATAGTGGGAGATCTTGGAATATTCAACTATCACAGTCTATTATTATAGTTTCATATTTAATTAACTCAATTCACCACTTCAACTAAACAATAACTAAATAGTAATCAGTTTACAGGGACCTTTGTCAGCTTATTGGAATCTGTCACACGAACTATTTTCTATCCTACTATTTTATTCAAAATCATAATATTTGTCGCCCTTGCATTTAACATATTCTTATTGATTAATTACTTCTATCTACATTATAAATAACCTTTATAATATGTTAGGACATAATAAAATATTATAAACAATTAGTAACAAATAACTCATAGTAAAAAAAAAAAAAAAAAAGAGCTTAAAATTGCAAAAGATGTTGAGAAGGACTGGTGGCCCTAACAGCATACTTGTGCTTAAATGAAATGACCTTTATAGAGTAAAAGAGACAATATATGTTTGTCATTTATTCTTAAGATTATGACACCATTACTTGATTTCTAAAAAGTTTCTTCCTATAATATGAGTAGTTTTTTTTGAAAGAAAATTATATATATATGAGTAGTTTTTTGAAAAACGCTGTGTATTATTATAGGAAGAGTTATTCCTCTTCACAAGTGAATAATTATTCTCATGGAGTACCCATTTTTAGGAATAAGCGTTTATCAAATAAAAAAATAATTATTCCCTAAGAATAGTTATTATATTCTAAGAGCCTATTCCGCGAACCATACGGACCTGAGGCCCCGTTTGGTTCACGGATTAGGCCCTTGAATTGGATTAACTAGTACTAGTGTTAGATAGTCATTTGTTTGGTAACATTCTATTCTTGGGAGTAGTTTATTCTCATGGGACTACTAATCCCATACACATGATTAGCTAAGCCATTAAAAAAGAGTGATTTAGCTAAATCATTTCCTGTGGCTGTGGGATTAAAAATATCGTGTAAAATTGCCCAAAAAAACCTTACACTTCTCACACCTCTCACAATATCCATCTCTCAAAGCAATGTTCTTCGTCTCTCAAAGCAACAATCTCCATCTCTCAAAGTAAGGTATCTCTCTCCCCTCTCTTCTCTTCAATATCTATTTTCTTGGTTATTTCATTCTCTTTGTATTTCTTTGATTTTTTTTTTCTCTCAAATTTTTTTTTTTTTTCGTTCTTCGTTCTCTCTCAGTTTTTCTTTATTCTTTCTCAATTTTTTGTTCGTTCTCTTCTATCTCAGAGTTTTTTTTTTTAAAAAAAAAAAAAAATCTTACACAATTATTTTTTCTCTCTCAATTTTTTTATTTTTTTTTTCGTTCTCTGGTTGTTTTTTTTAAAAAAAAAAATCACACAGTTTTGATTTTCTTCTCTCATTTTTTTTTTCCTCGTTCAGATGAAAATCACTGATATAATTGGGTTGTAATCCTAAAAGGAATCACCGATATAAAATATGAAATATGGTGATTATGTGAATTTTTTTATATAAATAATTTTAATTTTATAGCATAATTGCAAAAAAAAAAAAAAAAAATCCCACATACATGACATAATTTTTTTTTTTTTTTAAATTATAATATAATTTTTTATGTTTCGAACAAAAAAAAGGTCCTTAATAATATAAATTGTAAGTGTATTTTAGGAAATAAGATCATAATACGATTTTATTCATAAACATATTGCATTGTACTAAACGAAGTAATATGAATAGGTATTATATTTCAGCGTTACAACCTGTTGGAAGTCCCACATTGCTTGGGTATTAAGGAGATGGGCCATTTATAAGGTTGAGGGTAAACCTCAACTCTTGAGCTAGCTTTTGGGTTGAGTTAGGCCCAAGACCTAATTCTAACATGGTATCAGAGCCAAACCCAATTGGCTGTGGCCCACCGTCTCCCATATGTTGCACGTGTTGGCTTGGATGTCCTCCCGCCACACGTGAGGGGGCGTGTTGGAAGTCCCACATTGCTTGGGTATTAAGGAGATGAGCCATTTATAAGGTTGAGGGTAAACCTCAACTCTTGAGCTAGCTTTTGGGTTGAGTTAGGCCCAAGACCTAATTCTAACACAACCAAACAAAAGAATATGAATAGCTACTCTATTCCTAGTAGTAGCTAATCTCAGTGGTAACTAATCATTTTCCAATGGATTAGACAATCCACAAACCAAACGAGGCCTAAGTCTCCATCAAAATTGGATTCAATTGGTGTTGTCTATCATGAATTTAGAGCCCAAAATAAATATTTGAAGCAACAAATTAAACCAGCCAAAACTATAAAATCCTCAAATGGGTTTCAAAGCAAACCAAATTTAACCAGTGGTAGCTAATCCTTTTCCAATGAACTAGACAATCCGCAAACCAAACGAGGCCCAAGTCTCTATCAAAATTGGATTCAATTGGTGTTGTCTATCATGAATTTAGAGCCCAAAATAAATATTTGAAGCAACAAATTAAACAAGCCAAAACTATAAAATCCTCAAATGGGTTTCAAAGCAAACCCAATTTAACCATGGTCTTAAAGTCAAGGTTTTATCAATTAATTCAGACCAAATTGAGGCAATCGATCTTTAAATCTAGGCCTCAATCTTCATAATGGGAGCCCTACTTTCAGGGGAAAAAAAACAAATTTACTTGGAATGTCAAAATTCCCAAATTTGGCTCAACAAATGCAAATCCTGATTTTATAAATATATTAAATCCAATTCCACATAGCACGTCTCCAAGAGGTAGTTCAATCAGCTAAAATCACGTCTAATAAAGCGGAGGTCATCTAACAACGATCAAATTTCTTTCCTATGTGTCATTTAAAAATAACATAAACATATAGAGAGTGATATTGCCACAACATAGATCTAACAATGACTTAACTTATTTTCTACGTGTCATTTTTTTTTAAAAAAAAAAAGAACCAAGACTTGGTGAAAGCAATTAATCTTTTAGGATTCTTGAGAATCCTTCTAAAGAGATGGGATTAGTATGGGATTATGGGATATATATATATATATCTTTCAATTTGAATGTTGAAAAACTGAATAGACAAGAAAACAAAAAGACAAGGGGACAATACTTCATTATTCAAAATACTGATGAAATAAATCTTGACTTTCATACACGTTATCAATTCATGTCCAATCAATCGATCATTTATGTTTTAAATAAATAGAATTCAATTCCCAAATAGAGTTGGAACTTTTACTTTATTCTTTTGTCTTACAAATTACGTAGGGTTATTGCCTAAAATTCACCAAAAAGCCATTTTCATATCTACATATCTATTTCAAAACCTTCCAAATTAATGATCATAATACCTAAAATGAAAAAATAAAAAAAAATAAAAAATACTAAAACGAGTATGCCAGATAAAAGCTAATAAGCTTAAAAGTAACGCAAAGACCAATATCTAAAAGTAGACGTGTTTTTAACATGTGAAAAGTATATTCTTAAAAAAAGATGAATATTGTATGGCCGTAGGAAGGAAGAAGATGGAAGTTTAGGTTAGAGTGTTTGAGATTGTTCTTAAAATTGAACAACTGATTTTTTTTTTAATAATATTATTTTAATATGACATGACACCTTCAAACCATAAATACCATATCACGTGTAAGTGTAACGTGACATTTTATTAAAAAATTAACAAAATTTTGACAAAAGTATCAGGCGAAGCTTTTTGCTTACGATGACACTTTCTAAAATTCAGGTAACATTTAATTCTAGTGTAAATCACGTGTATTGAAAAGTATTCAAGCAAAAAACCTTCTCGAATTTTATACCAAAAAAGTCTAAGATTTTGTGGGTCGGAAAATCGTCGACGTAGGAAAGTTCGACATTTATATATATATATATATAAATAAATAAATAAATATAAAAGTCCCAATCCATCCGTACCAATTTTGTGGACTTGAGAGCAAGAATGAGGCCAAGTTGTACGATGGGGTGTGGGTTTAGGGTTGAATTTTGGGAGTCATTTGCTTTTGCTTTTTGGTAATTTTGCTTGACTAATTTAATTTGTACGGCATTTTACGGAATCAACGCCAGCTGGTCAAACAAAGCGTGTTGAAGCGTTACATCGGATGGTGAATTATGATAATCTTTTGTCTTAAACCAAACGGAAAAGCCAAACCAAGTCATTAAGAGAGACTGTGAAAGAAAGAAACAAAACATGGCATCCGCCATCCAATGAAGAAGAAGAAGGTCATGAATGGGGGGGGTATCGAGGAAGCAACTTCAAAAGCATCTGTCTCTCTGAGTCTCTCTCATGGAATCATGCGTCATGCATCATCCTGCATTAGCATGCAGCTGGAGCCACTATTAATTGAACTATCCTCTATATGCCTTCCCACTTGCCTCAACTTCATTTTTAGAAGCAATATCTATCTCTTTTGCTTTAAATTATATATATATATATAGACGGATTCAACTTTTAATTTAGGAAAGGATCAAGGGTTAATTTTTTTTTTTAGGAACTAATTTGCAAAAAATATCTTTTTTTTAGCCTTCAATTATTTTTTTCTTGTAATTTGGGGGACCAGGGCCACTCCCAATCCCAATCCCCCCTAAACCCGTCCCTAAATTATATATATTATGGTACATTTAAAGTTAAATGGAGAATTCAAGTCATATCGAGACTGTTAGGAATATTATGTTAGGTTATTTACTCTCTTAGGTATTTTAGGTTTACTAGGTTTATTTTTCCTTAGTCTACTAGGTTACTTGCCTATCATTCATAGCCTATTTTCTCTCCTTCTTTCGCTCTCTACAATATATTCAACAAACAATATATTTAACAGAGGCGTATATGAGTATAAGATTATATAAGTCAACTATAACTCGACTTATTTAATTAGACGGATCAAACTTTCCAATCCTAGCTTACTAATTTTTTTTGGGTAAAAATTTGTCAACCCTAAAGTCACATGTTGGATTCAGATAAGTTAACTATAACTCAACTTATTTAATTAGACAGGTCAAACTTTCCAATCCTAGCTCACTAATTTTTTTGGGTAAAAATTTGTCAACCCTAAGGTCACATGTTGGATTTAGATGGTCCCGAGGCATTAGAATACAAATATATAGGTCAACTACCTTAACCTGATCAAACTTTTCAACATTAACCTATTAATTTTATATTTGGTTCGTGGCGAGAAATCCCAGTTGCTTAGATGGCCTTAAGTATAAACATAACCTAATTAAGTCCCTAATCCTTGATCAACATTAAAAATCATATGGCTTTTTAATTAGAACCCATTAGTTGTGACTATATTATAAAATTAGCTAGGGTCCATTAACTTTTGACTCCAGGTATTTTCTTGCACAACCCCTGCGTCACTCTCTCATAGTCCTAGTCTTACACTCAAAACGACTGCTAGAAGGGGGGGAAAAAAAAAGGAATTCTTTCGGGAAATATAAAAGTCTCCCATTGAAATTTCTTCACTTTAAAAGAGCTTTTCTAGAACAAAAACCCGAATTGTTTACTGTTAAAATGACCTCCCACCAGCTCTTCCCCAAAAGAAAAAAAGAATACCAGCGGGACATCACTTCACTTCAATGGGTACACAACACGACTCTTGAAAACAAAATAAAATAAAAAATAATAATAATAAAAAAAAAATTAAGAAGAAAAAAGATAAGCTTTATCGCTGGATTTATGTCATTATCATAACTTTAGATTAAAAAGCTACCCAAGTTGCCAGAAAAAGTCTATAGTTGTGAAAAGACAAGACAAGGTCTGATGAAGAAATTGTATACTTTTTGCATGGATGCACTGCATGAGATGTGCCCTAACCTCC
>CM017322.1:35351800-35367593 GCA_006937295.1 Carpinus fangiana
GAGTCGTGGATTTCACAATGTTTCAATTTTTGTCGGTTCCTGGTTCTTACAATCTTACCTAATACCCTTTGACGTTTCCAGAAACACAAACATTTTAAACATTTTCTAAACTTGTGTGCGGAATTTAGTGCGGTAAACTTTTGCTTAATTACTACATATATTATATATAGGAGTGAGAATTTGTGACATTGACTTGATATGCACTATAGTACAAGGATTTAATTAATGTTGTCCGGAAACAAGACTATTTCAACTAATAATATATAATAAATAATCTTATAGAAAAATACTAAATATTTTAGATTAGATGAACCGGATAATATTTAGTTAGTTATAATAAATAATATTTTTGTCTTTTTATTTTTTTGATGAGACAAAAATATCCTTCTACTATAACTATCTGAATATTATCTTAAAAATGACCCTAATTCAAATAATTTGGACAACTACATTATCAAGTATTTATGACACTCCATTGTGTTTCTTTATTAGAAGATTTTTTAAAAAATAAGAAATTAGAGAAGATTAAAGGAATAATATGTGATCAGAATAGCCTCCTTGTGTTTGTAATGGCACTCAATAATACTTTTTAGGGGTAATTACCTTTTGTCCCCATGAACTACAACGTCTTGACACTTTTTTCCTATGAACTACCAACTGTGACACTTGACCCCATCAAACTATTATCTTATGACATTTTCCCCCATTCCGTCAGTCAAAATGGTTAAAACTAACGGTCAACGATCATGTGACTTATATGTGCCATTTTAAATTTTTTTCTTTTCATTTTTGCCCTCACTTTAGATTTTTGGATTAGGGTTTAGGAGGGTATAAGTGTCATTTTATTGATCTGAAGTGAGGGCAAAAATGGAAGGAAAAAAATTTAAAATGGTTGACCGTTAGATTTAACCCATTTGACTGATGGAAGGGGGAAAGTGCCATAAGACGGTAGTTGGATGGGGTCAAGTGTTATAGTTGGTAGTTCATGGGGAGAAAATGTCAAGGCGTTGTAGTTCATGGGGACAAAAGGTAATTACCCATACTTTTTAAATGTTTTTTTTTCTTTCGTTGAAAAATATATTTTGATGTAATATGACGATAAAAGTAATTTTAAGTATTTTTGTGTTTAAAGTTATTTATTAATATTTTTTTGATTAAATGTTGAATTAGGTTACCTTTATCATAACATTTATGCAGGCATTAGAAAAAAGAAAACTTGAGGGATGAGAAGTTTATGTCAATCAAATCATTCCCTTCTATTTTCTATCTCCAATTTAAAATTTCTCCCTATGCTTGAGGCCTATTTATTTACACATTTGACTCTTCCTTGTTATTTATTAGTAGTCATGGATTTATAAGCTTGGGTACCAAAAATGAAAAGAAAAGCAACAACTTTCTAAAAAAGAAAAGAAAACTAACTCTTTTTTTTTTTTTTTTTTTTGGTAATTAAGAAAAGTAACTTCACCATGAAAATCAAAAGTGTTTTTCGGTTGGTGAGAATTGCAAGTTTACCAAACTAAATCACTATTTACAAGGTTTGATTTCAGGAAAAATTCACCATTGAAAATTAGTTGGCTTGTAAGGGGAAGCCATGTAGGGATACTTATAATCATAACATACTGCTACGCTTTGTAGTCGATGTTCATGGCAGCTAATTCTATCGACATTGACTCGATGTTAGTTTTTTTTCTCTTTTGACAGCTCTCCTCAACTTTCAATATTTAATCACTTAATAGCGTGCCTACACATATACCATGGCATTTTAATCTATCCTAATATATTGTCATCTATGTAACTTGACTTCAAAGCTTCAATCCATTTGATCACATACTCGATACATTGCATCTAGTCCCATACTTGCAGTTGGCTCTGATACCAAATTATATAAACCTCAAGTAGACCTTACTATTCAAAATTGACTTGTAAAGGAATGATGCCTAAAAGTTTTATATACACGTGGTTGAAATTGTACTTAAGTTATGTGAGACTTATTGTAACAACTTATTTAGTCCTTGACATTTGTAGTTGTACCTGGGCTATAAAAAAAATTTGAAAATTCTTAGGGTAAGCTATTTTGTCCTAAATAGTCTTTACTATCAACTATTTGATATTTGGTAGAAACAGTTAGATGCACAAGTGGATACACATCATAACCAATTGTCAATTGACATATGATACAACCAATAACACAGTCTATTATAAAAGGGGTTTGTTAAAGGTTCTTCCCCTAGTGTTTTCATAGTCTTACAAAGAACATGATTTAAGAAAAAAATAAAATTGTAATACTTTTTTTGTCAACAGATTAATTTTTATCAGTTAATATTTAGGTTATAATGCTTTAAAACTTATTATTGGATTCAAAATTAAAACCTAAGGGTGGAAGGTTAACTTTTTAGGGATGGTATCACCCAAAATAGATTTGATCATCCTAAATTTAGTGCTAATGCCTCAAATTTTGTGCTAATGCTTAAAAAAATCGATGGTAGAAGCTACTACAATTTTTTTTTTCTTCTTAAATCATGTTTTAAGTAAGACTGAGAAAACACTAGGAAAACACTAGGAGGAGAACCCCTAACATTTTCCATTATAAAACTACAATTTAACACTTTCTAAAAAAATAAAAAATGAAAAATGAAAAAGGGGGTTGCACCTCACCGAGTGAGAGGCGAACTCCCCTATGAAAGGGGCCATCCTTCATTAGGTGAGGGACATTCAGACATACTCTTGTAAAGGAAGGTCGCTCTGCTTAGTGAGAGGTGACCTTCCATCAAAGGGGGGCAACGATTGCCCCTCGCCTACGGAGGAGCGGCCTCCTCTCAAAAGAGGGGTGACTAGTGAAGGGCAACCTCTCCTTAGAATGAGGTGGCTAATCACCCCTCGGATGGTGAGGTGAAGCCCCATGCTTCACCTTTTACAAATGAGGGCCGATCAGCTGCCTCTCATTATGGCCTTTTTAAAATTAGGAAAAAATATATATATATATATATATATTTGTGTGTAAGGGTAAAATTATAATTTTATATTAAGTCGTTTTTGTCAACAATGTCATGTGTTAATCCAAGGTTGTTTATGACATGAAGTCACTTGTTGGTTTAATAGTTTTTATCAAACCCTAACAATAAGAACTATTTGGAAGAGATAACTTATCATAAAGATTTTAGGGAAATTTTATTAACTCTTTTAAACTTTTGCGATTTTTGTAGACACCCTTCAACGTTCAAAATCTTTAATTTTGGTGTATTGAACTTTGATTTTCTTTCACTTTTTTCCTTTCATTAGGATTTTCTATTAAATTTAATGGAAATGTGTAAAATTACTAAAATACCCTTAATTATTTTTCTCATTTTTTCGTTTAATTTAATTGCAATATTTAACGGTATGAGCTATTTGAAACAAAACGAAAGTTTGATACACCAAAGTGAAAGTTTTTTAACATTAAAAAGTGTCTGCAAAAATCACGAAAGTTAAGGGGATTTAGTGCAGTTTTTCCAAGCATTTAAGATAGATCCCTTTTGATATCCCAAATATCGGTTATAATACAACTACCAATTTTAGGAACTAGATAATTAATTTTTTCCTTTATTTTAACGTAAGGAAAAGAGTTCATTTAATCCATTAAATAGAAACTAAAAATCTAAAAAGATATCAGCATGTAATATTTAGGAAATAGAAAAAGAAAAAGAAAAATGCAAATTTAAAGTAATATTAATTGGATAAGGAAGATCATCAAAACTTCTCTCATGTTTATTAGTGAACATGGTCCTGATCTGAGAGAATCAGCTTAAGTGGGACCTTATGTAAGCCATGTTTTTACACGCTTGCAGGCCGACTGAAAACTCTCTCTCTCTCTCTCTCTGTTTGTCACGTTCCGTCGTGGGTGGGTGGCTTGGTTTCTATCCGCTTAAAAATGTGATTGAGTTACTAAAATCATGTAAAAAACCCAGACCCCTTTCTCTCTGTCTCTCTCTGATGTAAATAATTGTTCATTTCCACTCTCCATCTTTCTATCTCTAAAAGTTTTTTGAAAAGTATTTATTTTTGTATGATAAATCCTCTGCGTGTGAGTGTGTGTCAGAACAGTAGAGGAAGAAGAGTCGCAAGGGGAATCCCAATCATAGGAAAGAAAAAGGAGAGCAAAAAAGTGGAGGAAAAATTGGAGAATGAATGGTCTAACACATCTTGAACCAGATTACTCTGAGTTTGTTGAAGTTGATCCAACTGGCAGATATGGCAGAGTACACCCTCTCTCTCTCTCTCTTGTTCTCTCTCTCTCGCTCTCTCTCTCTCTCTCTTGTTATTTGCTTTGAGTCTGATATTTGAGTTCCTCCATTTGTTGCAGTACAATGAAATCCTTGGCAAAGGAGCTTCAAAGACAGTGTATGAATTGTGATCCTTATGCTTCCTTTACGTTTCATGAACACCCATTTCAGATTTTTCTAATTGAACCTTCTTGTAGTCCAATTGATTTGTCGAGTACCCGTTTCATATTTCTTCAAAAATTGAGCTATTTTGGTCTTTCTTTGAGTTGTTGCAAATGGGCATATGATATATTTGTCAGTTGTTGGGTGCTTTTGGTGTTTGATTATATTGCAGTTACAGGGCATTTGATGAGTATGAAGGAATTGAAGTTGCTTGGAACCAGGTCAAGCTTTATGATTTCCTGCAAAGCCCTGAAGATCTTGAAAGACTCTACTGTGAGATTCATCTCCTGAAGACATTGAAGCACAAGAACATTATGAAATTCTACACTTCGTGGGTAGACACTGCAAATAGGAACATCAATTTTGTGACCGAAATGTTCACTTCTGGCACTCTGAGGCAGTAAGCATTTTTTGAAGTTTTAATGATTCTTTTGGGCTATTCTTTGTTTTTCCGTTACTTTTTCTATGTGGGTCTTTGAGATTCCTGATTGCTTTTTTGTGGGTTCTCTTGCTTTTTCGGTTATTGATAGGTATAGAATAAAGCACAAGAGAGTTAACATTAGGGCAGTAAAGCACTGGTGTAGGCAGATCTTGAGAGGGCTTCTCTATCTTCATAGCCATGACCCTCCTGTGATCCACAGAGATCTGAAGTGTGACAATATCTTTGTCAATGGGAACCAAGGGGAAGTGAAGATTGGTGATCTCGGCCTCGCTGCGATTCTCCGGAAGTCGCATGCGGCTCACTGTGTTGGTATGTTTGACGGATTCAAATCCTATGAATTTTTTTGCTTTGGATCATCATAACTAGTTGAACAGAAGTTGGTTGAGGCCTTGTTTTATATACTGAATTTACGATGAAACCAGAAACTTTTCTATTTTTATCTTCTGGTGGATTTGAGCACTGAAAGACATTTAATAAGAAGTTCATATGTTTTTGGGGTTCTTTTTTCACAGGGACTCCAGAGTTCATGGCTCCTGAAGTATATGAGGAGGCTTACAATGAGTTAGTTGACATTTACTCATTTGGGATGTGCATGTTAGAAATGGTTACTTTTGAATATCCATATAGTGAATGCACTCATCCTGCTCAGATTTACAAGAAAGTTATTTCGGTTAGTGGGCTCTGTCTCTGTCTCTCTGTCTCTCTCTCTCTCCCCCCATTGAGATTGCTTTTATTTGTTTAGCTAAATGAGAAAGACTAGATTTCACTTGCTTTTTAACATTAGGGGAAAAAGCCAGATGCTTTGTACAAAGTGAAGGATCCAGAAGTGCGGCAATTTGTGGAGAAATGCTTGGCAACTGTCTCGCTAAGGCTTTCTGCTAGGGAGCTTTTGGATGACGCTTTTCTCCAAATAGAAGATTGTGAATATGATTTGAGAGCAGTAGATTATGGTAGAGAACTAGAAGACACCAGTACTCTTATAAGGCAGCCTCTCCTCAAACTTCATCACAGTAATAGTGCCTATAGTAATGGATACACAAATAGTTATGGTTTAGAAGCTGAAAATGAATGGGGCTATCATCCAGTTGAGATTCCACCAAATGGAATGGAACTTTTCGAGTACCATGATGATGAACATTCCGAAGATGAACATGTCGACATAAGTATCAAAGGGAAAAAGAAAGAAGATGGTGGCATCTTTTTAAGACTTAGAATTTCAGATAAAGAAGGTTGGAATTTCTTTCCTCTTCTTTCCTTTGACATCATTTTGATGGATTGTTTTCTTGTACCTCCTAGTGGTGTCACTGTGACTTTATTTCTTTGCAGGCCGAATCCGAAACATTTATTTCCCGTTCGACATTGAGACGGATACAGCATTAAGCGTGGCAACTGAAATGGTTGCAGAACTGGATATTACCGACCAGGATGTGACCAGAATAGCAGATATGATTGATGGAGAAATTGCTTCCTTGGTTCCTGAATGGAGGACTGGTCCAGGAATAGAGGAAACACCCCGCTTTGCTAATCAAAGCTTGTGTCATAATTGTGCTTCCAACCATACCTCTAGTGGCTCCTTCATGTGTTTTCTGTCAAAAAATCGTAAATGCTGTAAAAATGGATGTGCTGCTTCAATGCACGGGCGGTTCGAGGAGATCACATTCCAAGCTGAGGAGTCTGAGCATCATGCGAGAGAGGGTGACTTGGATTATCATGAAATCTGGGGTCAGCATGAAATCCCTGAAATTAGTTCAGTTGGCTCTGGACGGAGCCATTCTTATGAAGAATATGAGGAGAAACTGGAGCAATCGATATTACTTGAGGATGGGAATGCTGTTAATATGAACAATGATAACGAATCGAAAGCGGGAAACTTGATTCGAAATTTATCAGGCTCCCATTCTTTCTCCATGAAGCCCTCATTATATTGTGACATGTCAGAAAATTATGAGAAAGAAACCCAGCAGGAATTAAGATGGCGTAAAGCAAAGTACCAAATGGAGTTGAGGGAACTTCGAGATCAACAGCTACTAGATCCATCGAAGTCTTCATCTTGTGGCAATAGAGAACACAAACTAGAAAATGGGTTTTCGACATCTCCCATGAACAATGGATCTCCCATGAAATCCTCTGCTCATGTCAATAAGAGCTGCCCCACTTCGGAAACCCTAAGGGCCCGAAATAACGTGGCGATGAAGGGTTCCTGTAATGCAGAGGATGTGGTCACTGCCAAGAGTTTCTACACTGGTTCTTTACTTCCTCACTCTCTTCACAGGACAGTTTCTCTCCCAGTTGATGCTGTTGATTTATAAATGTGTCAGGCACTCTGAATTCTTTTATATCTATATATTATATAATTCCCTTATAGAGGCTGTAACATTTATCAAAATCCACCCTTTTTTCCCCTGGCAACATCAAATTCACCATATCTTCTTCCACTTTCTCTCTCTTGATTTCACAATGAATAGCGACCACCACATATATGGTATCAAAATAAATAGTGGTGATGGGTGTTCCTATTTTTTTTGAAGGGATGGGTGTTCCCATTGATTGGTGCTTGAAGGATCTCAAGTGTAATGAGTCGGTTGACTTTTATCTCCACACATTGTGTCCAAGACAGCATATTTGTAGTGGTAGGATCTTCAAGTGCGGCGACTTGGATGAGTGTTTTTGACCTTTTTTAGCACAAAACCCTGATGGATATAAGCACAGATTTGAACAACAAAGGTTTGTAGGGTCCCCTAGTATAATGACTTGGTTCTTTGCAATTTGTTTTCACGTGTTATGTTTGTATAGCATCAAAACATGAGTATAAAACTATACAGATAAGATTTTGTAACAGTTGAATCAGTATTAGGTTTGCGAGTTGTGTTAAAAATTATCGGTCTTAAATTTTGTGTGTCGGGCTTGAATTTTGTCGACCCTAATTTTATATTAGGTTTTATAGAATTTGAAAGTAATGGCAAGTGTGCTTGAGAGATAGATGGGGATAGGAGTATGGCAACTAAATTTTTGGTAGAATCAGTTGAAGATGGGCAATGAGAGTCTCTAAAGAACACGTCTTTAGTTTCTTTTCCCCTTTTTTAATTTTTTGGTCCACCACTTTTTATGTCAATTATAAAGGGGGATTTTAAAGAGGAGTAAAAGATGGATGGCCCACCAGAGAATCATGTTCCATGCATGTTGATCTACTTGTAAGTTGTGATGTGGGATGAGCCACATCCAGTCATCCACATAACATGGATGGGTCCATTACTATGGGATGGTCCACTCCATGACCTCACACCATTAGCCCCACTTGGAGATGGACACCTAAGCTTTATATTAAAAATATCACATGCAAATCCCATGTCATCATTATGCCATGGATTTGGATTTGGATTTGGTACAAATTTGTACCTTTGGGACTGGGACTTCTTTTCTTGGTCAAAATTCAAAAAATCAATTTTCTCATCCAGTGCTTAAGATTTGAATGAAGGCATTGGCAGCTCAAATTCACGATTATTATTTGTTTGAATTATTAGTAATTTAAATAAAAAATATAAAATTTTTTATATAAAATCTACTTATTTAAATAAATTTTAAACTGTTCGGCTAGATAATCGGGTCAATGTCTTATAACCATTTCTATGGATAATTGTAATTACTTATCTCATTAGCCAACAAATATGAAAATGTCATAAGGGTACTTTGTCTATCCTAAGGAATCAACGCTTGCTTGATGTGATAGTCGAATATATATATATATTCGTTGAATTTGGTCGTTTGTTGACTAAGTTTTTAGGTTGGGTGTCTTAATATGACATTAGGTTCTATAATTCTTGATTAAAAAATTTAATTTCCTCTAATTTATTTGTAATTGAGCAGTCCATTGATTGGCCTTTCATGAGCTCTACTCCTTTATTTCTTGTATTTCTTGTATTGCTGAGGCTTAATCCTTTTTTTTTTTTTTTTGGTAGATCTTCTACTTCATTGTATTTGGAATATTCTGTCTTGAAATAGTAGTCTAGGTTCGTAATAGTAATGATTTTATGAAAAATCAATTAAGTCGTAATATATTAATCATATATTTAGAACTAGTTCATTTGATAATATCTAGTTAATTATAGTAGAGGGTTATTTTTATCTTTTCACTTTTTAAGTTAACTAAAATATCTTTCACTATGACTAAATATTATGGAGAGAATCCTAATTCAGCTTAAATTTGTTCAAACTTGGTTCTCAATAAGTGGAATTCAACTGTCGATGACGTGCAAATTGTTTCATTTCATAGGTGTTATAAATGGTTTTAATGATTCGCTGAACTTGCTGGAAAATTGAAGGTGATATGTATGCATTACGTGTAGGACAAATTCAAAGGGAAATAATTAATTGTTGGTTGCGTTAACTCATATTATCTCCTCCTTACCAAACAATTTGATTGCTTTGATGTCACATTATTTAAAAAAGTGTCCTATTTTATACATAAATCTCGATTTATTTGAGGTAAAAGGTTCTTCGTTGAAAAATTAAAAATATATATATTTTATAAAAAAATATTGTTTGGTGTTTAGCCTTTACGAAAAATCAACGAGAACAGAAAATCTTGGCAACCTTCGACAGTGGACAAAAACGCCAGCGAATTCTAGAGAACTCTGACGGCGGTGGCAGAGGATTTCAATGAGCTTTGACGACAGATTTCGACGAACTCCAGCAGTGGCCGATGTGGATTCTGGAAAACTCCAACGATAGCGGAGAATGAATCGCGAGAGTATGTATACAAAAGGAGAAGCTCAAACTCAAAAAATAGTTTAGGTTTTAAAAAATGAAAACCATTTTACATAAAATTAAATAAGATTTTCTTGGTCAATTGACGATGTTTTCTGTTCGAGCATAATTTTTGGTTGTATCAAACACCGAAAAATAGGAAAATAGTTTTCTAGAAAACAAATGGAGCCTAATACGTGACAATCCAATTCAACTGTTTGGGCAGATAGGGTTAAAAGACATGAAGCGAAATAAAAAAAGCGATATTGCCTAACGACCGAAAGAGTAATTATGAAAAAACATTGTGGATTAGCTTTAATTGATGACTTTTTAATATCTTGTCAAAGATCTAAGAACAAATTTTGTTCTTATTGAAGATATTATTGTTTAAGGAAATGTTTTGTTTTGTAAAATCCCATGATCTAGATTCTGGTCTTGCATGTTTCCCAGAGTTGATGTAAAGATGTTGTCTTGTAACCTGTGGCCTATGGGCTAATCCCCTATTAAAGAATTAATTTAACCACTTTAAAAGAAGATTATAAACGATTAGCATTGTCATTAAGTTGATGGTGGGATGAAGTTGAAGGGTGAATGGATGGAGTTAGGTGAGAGAGAGAGAGAGGGTGGTTGCCACTTTTGAATGATTGAAAAGACATAGATTTTTTCCCTTTCTCACATTAATAATTTGATCATGACCAAGATGAAGATGTGAAGTGCTTCTTTATCATTTTGCGATTATGTCCGCGACAGCACTCAAGAGGTAGAGACCTTTGAATCGTGTTAGAATATTAGTTAAATAATTAAATATATTTTTTATATCAATTTTATTTTTAGAAATAAGGGCGATTTAAAAGTTTTTTTGAGATTTCTTTAAGAAGCGTAATTAAGCGTTTGAAAAAAATCTTAAAATTGCAATTTAGCCTTTAACATTAGGGGTGACTAGCCATCTCTTTTGACCATGGGGTGGTTTGACCACTCCCACATTGGTCTTTAAAATCACAATACTAAACACACTCAAAACATAATTATATTTATCGTTTTTTTTTTTTTTTTTGTTGAATTCAATTTAGTCGTTGAGTTTCCAATTTGGTGATTAAGACGTTAATATTAAAAGTATACCAAATTAGACCACTAAGTTAAAGCCACGTGACATTATAACTACGTACGTACATGGATTCCTATAAAGGGCTGGTCCTACTCCAATCTATCATTTATAACTTTTAATAAAGCGTTCATCGGAAGACCACCTTACGTTATGAATGTTGATTTTAAAGCCAAAAGAAGGGCACGAAAAGGAAGAGCTTTTCTCTCCCAAATGTGAAAGGGGTGTGAATAATGTGTACAAAGCAGATTCACACGTGGCAGTCAAAGGTTCTGTTTGGTTAGGTTGTGAGAATTAGGGCATAAAGGTGGCATTGGAAGCCAATTTACAATAATAATTCTAATAAAATTTGGACCTTTTGCTTTACACTTCTGAATGCATGATGATAGACCCAAAAAGAAAGGCATGGCAAATAAAACGATTTTATTCACTATTCGCGGTTGGTTGGCACTTGGCACTGAATGGCATAGAGAAAAAGAGGGTATGATTGGAATGTCCAAATATATTTTAATTGCACCAATTGACATGTTTGCATCACTTGATAGATTAGGCACTCCTCCTGTGGCAAATTAACCATGGGTCTATGGGGATCCATGGCCGGCTGTGGATCTCCAAGGAGGCTTGCGGGTAAGTTGTGGAGCTCAAGAGGGATCCCATGGCTTCTGCGACCCACCCCTCATCGACGTCGCGAAGGCAACCTTAGCAAGTGAGTCTTGGAGGCCTTGTAACCCACCCCTCGCAGAGGTTGTGGGCGTCTCCGTGACCTCCAACCCTCATGAGGGGTGGATTTTCATGCCAGCCATGCCCATTAGGAGGAGAGCAAGCCAATATATATTTCGGATATTTTTTTTAAAAAAAAATAACGAGAAATCCCTCTAATGCAGGTCCAATTATATGATGTCACGTGTTAACAAGTTGTAAAAGAGTCGTAAGTGCAACGTTACTCAAAATCTTTAATTACGAGTTTGTGACTCGAATTGACTAGAAAAATCCTGACCAATTCAATCTTGACATGATCAATTAAAGTTGAGACCCCAATTCAATAGAAAAGGCAAACAAAGCTCATCCACGAGCTTGCAAAATTATAAATCACTAGCTTAGAACCCGCGCTGCATAAAAATATACAATCATAAGAGCCATATATAATTTTAGTTTTAATGCATATAAATTAAAACATATTAAAAAATTCCTATATGTGTAATTTGAAATGGAAAGAAGTGTAAAGAAAAAAAGAAAACCTGAAATTAGTTAAAACATAAGACCCTTAATTAATTTTAATTTAAGCACATTAAAAAACAATAGTAAATCACACAAACAAACAAATTTTTTTGAAATGAGTTAAAACATAAGACCCATAAAAAATATTAAAATATTTATTCCCATATGAGTAGTTTTATCTCTTTCACAAAAGAAAGATAAAAATCGTGGAAGGAATATTGGAACACAAAAAAAAAAAAAAAAAAAAAAAAAAAAAAAAAAAAAAAAATGTCAATTAAATTTACAAAAGCAAAATAAGAAATTTGAATGAAAAATAATATATAAATTAGAACTGTATTTGTCCTAGTTTCAGAGATATAGGAAAACGTATTACAAATATTTTTCTTTTCTTTTCTATTTCAATTATCCTTCACGTATATAACCTAAAAGGGGCTAATTATGAACATTAACATAATTTAAAAATTCATATCTCATACCTCATTTTCACTATCATTTCCTTGAATTCAACGTAAAATTTACAAAAGAAAAATATGTGCTATCACTTTGAATAAATATATATATTAGAACAAAATATAAGGAAAAAAAAATAAAAAATGAAATAACATAACAACGTATATAACATAAAATGAACTACTTTTAGGACACAGGAAGGAAAAAAAAAAAAAACTACTCAAAAAACATCAACGTAATAAAAAAATCATACCTCGTAGCAAAAATAATGATAGGAAACTCTCTCTCACTATCATTTCTCTAAATTTAATATAAAATTTACAAAAGAAAAATAATCAATTTGAATAAAATATAATATATATAAATTAGAATAAAATTTAAGGAAAAAAATGGAAGAACATAACCACATGAAATAAAGATTAAAAAAAAAAAAAACTAAAGTTTAAATTTTTGCTATAATTGAAAGAAGTGTCTTCTTCTATAATATATATTTTCCGATTCCAATGAAACGTTAAAAACCAATGTCATCCATTAATTAAGCATGTAAACAAAAAAATGAATTACTCAATGAACAACAACGCAAACTAAAAAATCGTCAGCTATAAATAATGATAGATATCTCTCACTATCATTTCCTGAATTCAATCTAAAATTTACAAAAGAAAAGTAATCAATTTAAATAAAATAATGTATACATTAGAAAATATATGCATAAGGAACAAAAACAAAAATAGAAGAATATAACCACAGGATAAAGAAAAAAAAATACTAATATAATTGAAAAGAACTGTTCTAGAAAAAACAAAAATCAAAAATCAAAAGAAAGAAAAGAATTGAAGTATATTTTTTCATTCAAGAAACAACAATTGAAAACTCTCTCTCTCTCTTTTCTTTTTTTCTTCCCTAAATTGATTGTAAAATTTACAAAATAACATTGAGATATAAATAGAAAGCAAGAGAATAAAAGAAAAGAGAGAGAGAATTTGAGAACCTTTTGTTTTCTTCACTAAAACATCAATTAAATGCATCCTAAATAAAACCCATTAGTTTTAATTGTAGGATATAAACAAAAAGCAAGAGAACAAATATAAATAAAAAAAGAGACAAAAAGACAAAATTTAGGAACATTTTGTTTTATTCATTAAGACAATTAAATATGTTACAAATAAAACTCATACGCTTTAATTGTAAAATTTACAACGGAAAAACATAACCATATGATAAAGATAATTTTTTTTTAAAAAAAAAAAAAAAGAAGAAAAAAAATAGTTTTAAACCATATTAAACCACACTTGTTGAGGGTTATCTCTCCCCCATTAAAAGCAATACAGTTTATACATAAATTCCCCCATTAAAAGCAAAACGGTTCATACATAAATTCCCCCATTAAGATAATTAAATATGTTACAAATAAAACCCATATGTTTTAATTGTAAAATTTACGTTAGGGGTTTGCTAGGGGTTCCGTAGTATTCTCCTGGCGTTCTCACAGTCTTACGTAGAACATGATTTAAGAAAAAATAAAATTGTAGTATCATTTTTTGCCAACAAATTAATTTTTATGAGTTAATATTTAGGTTCTAATGCTTTAAAACTTGTTTTTGGATTCAAAACTAAAACCTAAGGATGGAAGGTTAACCCTTTAGGGATGGTAATGGTATCACCCAAAATCCTAAATTTAGTGCTAATGCCTCAATTTTGGTGCTAATGCCTCAATTTTGGTGCTAATGCCTCAAATTTAGTGCTAATGCCTAAAAAAACCGGTGGTGGAGGCCACTACAATTTTATTTTTTCTTAAATCATGTTTTACATAAGACTGAAAGAACACTACATGTAGAACCCCTAGCATTTTCCTTTACGTTATTAGATGTAAAATTTACAATGGAAGTACATAACCATATGATAAAGATAAATAATTAAAAATAAAAAATAGTTTTAAACCATATTAAACCACACTTGTTAAGGGTTATCTCTCCCCTATTAAAAGCAAAACGGTTCATGCATAAATTCTCCCATTAAAAGCAAAACGGTTTAGATATAAATTTAAGGGAAAAATATAAAAAGGCTCCCCAAACTACCAGTCGTTTGTGATTTAGCCCCCCAATGTTCAAAATGTAATAAAGTAGCCCCCAAACTACCAAAATGTATCAAAAAGGCCACTTATTTGTTTATATTCCTATAATACCCCTATTCTTTTAACAAATAAAATAATAAAATAAATGTAAAAAACTAAACAAATTTTTAAAAATATAAAAAAACCAATGGGCTAATAAATACAAAAACATTGTATTTAAAAAAATTGTTTTTTTTTTTACAATTATTTTATTATTTTATTTGTTAAAAGAATATGAGTATTATGGGAATTAAAAAAAAAAAAAAAAGTTGCATTTTTGATACATTTTGGTAGTTTGGGGGGCTACTTTATTACATTTTGAACATTGAGGAGCTAAATCACAAATGACTGGTAGTTTGGGGAGCTAAATTATATTTTCCCCTAAATTTAATCAAACAATAATTTAAAATATTTTAAATCTCGTTGAAAGATAAGTATTATAGAGGGAGAAGTTGATAGGTCATGGGATGTAGGGTTAAGCCAAAAAAAAAAAGTTTAGACTAAAATAATTTAAAATATTTTAAATCCGGTTGAAAGATAAGCATTATAGAGGGAGAAGTTGATAGGTCATAGGAGGTAGAATTAAGCAAATAAATAAATAAACTGGTTCATATATTAAAAAAAGGGTTTGCTAGGGGTTCTCCCCGTAGTGTTCTCCTGGTGTTCTCTCAGCCTTACGTAGAACATGATTTAAGAAAAAATAAAATTGTAGTACCATTTTTTTGCTAACCGATTAATTTTTATGAGTTAATAGTTTGGTTCTAATGTTTTAAAACTTGTTTTTGGATTCAAAACTAAAACCTAAGGGTGGAAGGTTAACTCTTTAGGGATGGTATCACCCAAAATGGATTTGATCATCCTAAATTTGGTGCTAATGCCTCAATTTTGGTGTTAATGCCTCACAAATTTGGTGCTAATGCCTCAAATTTGGTGCTAATGCCTAAAAAAATCGGTGGTGGAGACCACTACAATTTTATTTTTTCTTAAATCATGATTTATGTAAGAGTAGGAGAACCCCAGAAGAACCTACGAGGAGAACCCCTAGCATTTTTCATTAAAAAATATGGACATATGTCACAATTCTAAGCATTCTTTACATCAAAACTCAGCTTTTATATATATATATATATATATATGAAAAATGCTAGGGGTTCTCCCCGTAGGTTCTCCTGGTGTTCTCCCAACCACACGTAAAACATGATTTAAGAAAAAATAAAATTGTAATGGCCTCCACCACCGTTTTTTTAGGCATTAGCATCAAATTTGAGGCATTAGCACCAAATTTGTAAGGCATTAGCACCAAA
>CM017322.1:35377966-35447381 GCA_006937295.1 Carpinus fangiana
TTTTTTTTTTTTTTTTTTGGTATTGTAAAATAACAAAGAAATGATCAGAGAAAAGCTTATTAAGTAAATTTTAGAAAGAACAAAAAAGGAATCTTTATACGGCGAGATAGAGAAACGGCGGGACAGAATACAAAACTTATTTTAAAATAATTTTAAAACACATTGAACTTACTTGGTGAGTGTGAAGAGGTTGAAAATGGAGGACAGGTCTTTTCCCCCAAATCAATCCACACTGATCAAAATGTAGAAAGGTTTTATATGGGTTCTCATGGTACAGTGGCGGCGGAGGATATGAAAGATATAAGCACGGTTTTGTCTTCAGTTTACAGTTTTTGATGGCTTTGAAGAAGGGGTGGAAACGGGTATATATAGTTTAGAAATGGGTATGGTTTGCAGTTTTTCAAATTGCAAATTGAAAAATGACGACTTTTCAAAGTGATCCACCATTTCAATTTCATTTAAATTGAAACGCATAATTTCATTTAAAACTATCTAGTTATGTAACACTGAGTTTCATTTTAAGATTAAATGCCCAATGAAATGCACAGTTTCATTTTAAGTTTTAATACCCAATTTTAAATGCACAAGTCAAGCTCTTAGCCTCTTATAGCCTAAAACTCTCCTATTATATATGTACTAGCTTAGAACCCACCGTTGTGCGGGATTATTCATTATAATTTAATTTTAAAACTTAAAACACATCTCTATTGTATTTTTTTTAAAATTATTATTATTATAGGTCCAAAAAGTTGTGTAAAAAATCTATCATGCCTATTTCAATAATAATAAGAAGAAAAAAAATATTAAAGGTTATACAACAGCATATTGTTGAACATAGTGACACAATTACGCATAAGATTGTATGAATATATAAATTACATAAAAATATACAATCATAAGAACCATATATAATTTTAGTTTTAATGCATATAAATTAAAACATATTAAAAAATTCCCATATGTGTAATTTAAAATGGAAAGAAGTGTAAAGAAAAAAGAAAACAGCAGGAATAAAACCTGGAATGAGTAAAAACATAAGACCCTTAATTAATTTTAATTTAAGCACATTAAAAAGTAATAGTAAATCATACAAACAAACCAAAAAACAAAACAAAAACAAAATTTTGAAATGAGTTAAAACATAAGACCCATAAAAAATATTAAAATATTTATTCCCATAAGAATAGTCTTATCTCTTTCACAAAAGAAAGATAAACATCGTGGAAGGAATATTGGAACAAAAAAAGAACAAAAAAGTCAACTAAATTTACAAAAGAAAAATAAAAACATTGAATGAAAAATAATATATAAATTAGAACTGTATTTGATCCAAAGGTATGGGAAAACGTATTACAAATATTTTTCTTTTCTTTTCTATTTTAACTATCCTTCACGTATATAACCTAAAAGGAGCTAATTTTAGGACAAACTACCAAAAAAAAAAAAAAAAACTCAATGACCATCAGCATAATCTAAAAATTCATACCTCATACCTCATTTTCACTATCATTTCCTTGAATTCAATGTAAAATTTACAAAAGAAAAATATGTGCTATCAATTTGAATAAAAAATATATATAAATTAGAACAAAAGATAAGGAAAAAAAAAAAAAAGGAATGCAATAACATAACAACATATATAACGTAAAATGAACTACTTTTAGGACACATAAAAAATAAAATAAAAAAATAAATCTACTCAATAAACATCAACGTAATAAAAAAAGTCATACCTCGTAGCAAAAACAATGCAGAGCCAATTATATGATTCTACGTGTTAACAAGTTGTAAAAAAGTTGTAAATGTAACATTAGTCGGAATCTTTATTTACAAGTTCGTAAATCAAATTGACTAGAAAAAGCCCGACCAATTCAATCTTGACATGATCAATTAAATTTTTTTTATATTTTTTTAAGTACATTGTGATACAACAGAAACCAAACAAACTACAAAGTGCGGGCACTTTGTAGTTCGTGGTATATTAGACACGAACTTGGTATAATTTATATTTGTTAACTTTGGATGTTGGTATAAATTATATTTGGGCACCCTCCTCATCTGGAAAATTCTCAGTATCTTCAGCTTACCGATTTATTTCGGCATATAACTCCAATGATGCTTCATCTTCAAATTTCCCCCAATTTTGGAAGTCTATTTGGAAATTAAATCTAAATGATCGGCTCAAATTATTCTTGCGGAAAATAGCTTAGAATATTCTTCTAACAAAGGAGCGTCTAAGTCAGCTTTTTGCCACTACCATGGACTCTTCTTGTCCTCTCTGTAAGGTGGCTGATGACTCCTTGAACCATCTATTCTTTGAATGCATCTTCGCACGTGTGGTTTGGCGTCACTCCTTATGGCCTTTGGATTCAACAGCTCTACGCTTCTCTTCTATGTCGAAATGGATTAGCTCTATTATTTCTTCGGGAAGCTCTATTGGTATCCCTTTAGTGGATCAGCACAAGTTTCAAATTTTTGCGGCGGTGGCTTGTGATATATTATGGTTTTATAGAAACAAAGCTTTCCATGATGGTGTTTCATTTAATGCTCTCTCTGTGTCAATGCACATCAACAAAATCTCTCATGAGGATTTCCAAGCTTGGCACTCCTCTTCTCAAATTTTGGAGGAAACATGGACTCCTCCTCCTATCAACTGGGTCAAAATAAATTTTGATACAGCTATCCGGGATTCCTTCTCGGCCCAAGCAGCAGTTTGTCGTGATGTTAAGGGACTCATTCTTTAAGCAACCTCTCAAATTAGCAATTGCTGCTCCCTTAATGAAGGGGAAGCCATGGCGGCTCAACTGGCTATTTCACTAGCAAATTCTCTCCATTTGGACCGCTTTATTATTGAAGGTAATTCTAAAATGGTGATTCAAGCTCTCAAAAATCCAAACAATGTTCGAGATTGGAAGATCTCTTCTTATATACTAGACTCTATAGATTCTATTCATTCTACTTCCCTCTGGGAAGCTAGAAAGATTTCAAGAGGTGCAAACTTCTGTGCTCATTCAGTGGCAAGTTTGGTCGCAGTCAAATCATACTCTTGCAGCATTCCCTTGTCCTCTATTCCTTTTTCTTTTTCTTCTCCTTCTATTGGAGATCCTCCTTCCTGATCAATTAAAGTTGAGACCCCAATTCAATAGAAAAGGCAAACAAAGCTCATCCACGAGCCTGCAAAATTATAAATCATTAGTAAAACGAAGAGGCAAAATGGGAAATATCTGAACAACTAGAATCCTTCCAACCACTACAAGATCGTGCCTGACCCCACCATAACACCAGAAAAAAAAAAAAAAAAAAAAAAAAAAAAAAAAAAAAAAAAAAAAAAAAAAAAAAAAAGATAAAGGAGATTTNAACTAAAGGAGATATTGTACTTTCTACTTGAATGTAACACCCCAGTTCTATATTAAGAAGATGAGAAAAAGTCCACATAGAGTAGGTGATTTATAAAGATAGTCATTAGTGTTAAGTTTCATATTACTTATTTACTATGTGAAACTGAACTTTATAATAAATTATAAGAAAGCTTTAAATTGACTAGTCATTTTTTGGGTAATAGAGCAGATGTGGCTAACGTTTTTCCTTAAGTTGTTACAAGTGGTATCAGAGCCACCTAGTAACGCTAGATCATGTAGTACTGGAGCACTGCATGACGTGGCCTTGACGAGGACGTCAAAAATTTAAGAGAAGGAATTTGTAACACATCGGTCCCATATTGGAAAGATAAGAAGAAGCTTACATAGAGTGGGTGGTTTATAAAGATAGTCATGAGTGTTAAGTCCCACATTACCTATTTACTAAGTGAAACTGAACTTTATAATAAATTCTAAGGAAACTTCAAATTGACTAGTCCTTTTGGGGTAATAGCGCAGATGTGGCTATAACTTTTGTAACCTTCAATTATGTAATGTATTAGGGTAATTTCACTTTAAACCATTGAATTACCATGCAATTTGACAAGTCTTCTCAAACTTTAAAACTTCTCAATTTGAACCCTTCCGTCATATTTTAAACGTTAAAAATAAAATAATAACATTTATACCCCTAACTTTTTTATAAAATTTCAAATTTATCCTTAATTTCAAAATATATATATNTTGTACTTTATACTTGAATGTAACACCCCGGTCCCATATTAAGAAGATGAGAAAAAGTCCACATAGAGTAGGTGATTTATAAAGATAGTCATTAGTGTTAAGTTTCATATTACCTATTTACTATGTGAAACTGAATTTTATAATAAATTCTAAGAAAGCTTTAAATTGACTAGTCATTTTTTGGATAATAGAGCAGATGTGGCTAACGTTTTTCCTTAGGTTGTTACAAGTGGTATCAGAGCCACCTAGTAACGCCAGATCATGTGGTACTGGAGCACTGCATGACGTGGCCTTGACGAGGACGTCAAAAATTTAAGAGAAGGAATTTGTAACACCTCGGTCCCATATTGGAAAGATAAGAAGAAGCTCACATAGAGTGGGTGGTTTATAAAGATAGTCATGAGTGCTAAGTCCCACATTACCTATTTACTAGGTGAAACTGAACTTTATAATAAATTCTAAGGAAGCTTCAAATTGACTAGTCCTTTTGGGGTAATAGCGCAGATGTGGCTATAACTTTTGTAACCTTCAATTATGTAATGTATTAGGATAATTTCATTTTAAACCATTGAATTACCATGCAATTTGACAAGTCTTCTCAAACTTTAAAACTTCTCAATTTGAACCCTTCCGTCATATTTTAAACGTTAAAAATAAAATAATAACATTTATATCCCTAACTTTTTTATAAAATTTCAAATTTATCCTTAATTTCAAAATATATATATATTTTTTTAAAAAAAAGTGTTCACAAGGTGACCTCATGGTTGGGCCACCTTGTGACCTTTTTTCATTTTTTTTTAATAAAAAGAAAATTGAAGGGTAATTTTATCTTTTTAAGAGTTTAATGGTAAAAATTGACAAATGTGGTAAATTAACTGCAATCGAAAGTTCAAGGATTCAAATTGATAAATTTTAAAGTTTGAAAAATCTTATCAAATCTCATAGTAATTCAAGAGTCTAAAAGTAAAGTTACCTCTAATAATTACTATGAACTCTCACTTTCTAAATTGATAATAAAAATTAGGAAATTATTTGAAATAACTTCTAAACACAAATGATGCGATAGCTTTTAACGAATATAATATCCAATTTGTTAAGTCAAAAAATCTCAATCTTTTATGTTTGTAATTCTCTCTCTCCCTCGCCACCCCCTGTAAACCCACTCCACCTCCTCATGTCCTCTCCCACTAGCCTCCATCTTTTGTTTTAAGGGGAAACTTCAGATTCATGTCTAATCAAACCCAAAGTTAATATTGTTTATTAACGCAGATCCAATCCAAAAACCGGGTCTCTAACTTCCTTGGCTGAGGAAGCCACTAACTTTTGCCATAGTAAGAGCATTATAAGTAGATTGGGCTGGGCATAATCATCATGGAAATACTCGCTCACTAACGCATGCTCAATCTTAGAATCGAGTCTTCAACTTTCCTGGCCGAGAAAGTATCAACTTCGGCCATAGTAAGAGCATTACAATTAGATTGGACTCGGCATAATCGTCATGAAAATACTTGCTCATTAACGCAAACCCTTTCCTAGAACCGCGTTTTTAACTTTCTTGGCTGAGAAAGTTATCGACTTCGGCCATAGTAAGAGCATTACAATTAGACTGAACTTGGCATAATCGTCATAGAAATCACTAACGCAAACCCAATCCAAAAACCAGGGCTTCAACTTTCCTATCTGAGAAAGTCATCAACTTCGGCCATAGTAAGAGCTTTACAATTAGATTGGACTTGGCATAATTAATCATCATAGAAATCACTAACACAGACCCAATACCAAAACCGGGTCTTCAACTTCCCTATCTGAGAAAGTAATAAACTTCGGCCATAGTAAGAGCCTTACAATTAAATTGGACTTGGCATAATCATCATGGAAATACTCACCCACTAACATAGACCCAATCCCAAAACCGGGTCTTCAATTTCCCTATCCGAGAAAGTCATCAACTTCGGCATAGTAAGAGCCTTACAATTAGATTGGACTTAGCATAATCATCATGGAAATACTCAAATACTCGTCTAATAATGCAAACCCAATCCTAGAACCAGGTCTTCAACTACCCCGGCCGAGAAATCATCGACTTCAGCCATAGTAAGAGCATTACAATTAGCCTGGACTTGACATAATCGTCATGTAAATACTTGAACGGAGACTTTACTCCACCTCCGCCCTCCATTACCCTAGGTTACTCCCACCAACCCCACCCTTTTACTCATCATCTCATCCTATAGACATTGCAGATATTCTTTCAAACTAGCTGAGTCGTTAAACAATATTTTATCCAAAAATAAATATTTGACATTCAATGTGTTGCAGCTCCCACCATGCAAAAGGGAAGTGAAGGTTAGGTATAAGTCCAAAGAGTGAAAACGCCGGTACTTTAAAAGCTTCGTGAATCCTTGCCAAGTCCTTGTCATACTCCTAATCAGATGTAACCCAAAACCACTAAACCACACCACACCATTTTCAAGTAGACACATAATCCAACCTAAATAATTCCTGCCCACCACTTCTTAAGAACTCCATCTCTCGAAGAGATCAAGCAAATTTAGAGAGAGACAGAGTGAGATTGAAAATGTAAATGGTCGAGGTAAACATGCATCTGTCTTAAAGTTTACAAATTCATTATGACTCATATGGTTGCAGATTGAAGAATTAGTGAAATAAAGCTAAGTGTGTATGTTTGGTAAGTGTTTTGAAAAAGGGGTTTTTTTTTAAAAAAAAAAAAAAAAAAAAAGAGTTCTTGACGTGATAGAAATTACCCCCTTAATTTTTATTATTTTTATTTTTATTTTATTTCGTCCCCCCACATCTTAACCCTAGTTTCACCCCTGCGAATGGCCAACCTCTGTCCTTTTGGAGGCCACCTCTATTTCTGTAATTTCTTTTTAATAAATAACAAGTACTATTTTGTGTGATAAGTTGATAACTTGTTTTCAAAAAGTTATGTATTTAAAATGAGAAAAGACTTTCCAAACACGTTACCAAACAAGCCTTATACTTTGAAGTATAAAACCAGTGTGTGCAAAAGCTTACGTATACATTACAGCAATATATCAAATCTTAGACGAGTATAATTTCTGTGAACTATATATATACAAGTTTTTCCGCTCAAATGCCAATTTAGATCCAACAAGCAGTTCAGCTCATACCTCTTAGCGCATGGTAAAAGATAGCCCTTCATAATACTCTTACAAAGGCCTCAAGAGCGGATAATCTTCAAGAAGTTCCCGCTCTGACAGAGTGTCATTTTCATTCTGGGGAGTCCACAATACCTCTACAGCCTGCATGAAAACAAAAGAGATGTCAGTTAGAGAATATGAAAACTCTAAACTTCACAATTATGACAATGTTCTCATTCTTACTAGTATTTTGCTCGAGGGAATGGATCCAATCTTTTGCAAGGCTTCTTTCAAGTCCCCACTGCCATTGATGGCAGGCAGCTTATGTACTCCTTCAGCAGCCACCAAGATTGTTATCTGATTTACAGAAATCTCATAATGTTACAGAAGAGGGAAAAAGAAGATTTACATTTCTATTTCCAATAACACAAACGTCCTAGAACTGAGCTACTTGGTCATAGATGCTGCGAGTTTATAATGTAGTCGAATAGAAAGATGAGATAATATGCATATCAAGTTGCCACAATAAGGCATGGTAGTCAATCACTCCATGCAATAGGCATTAAATTATTGATACAAGATAAATGATTGAACCACCCCAAGATGAGTACAGAGAGAAAAGGATGCAATCCACCAAATGGAATTATTGTAAATCTTGAACAAAAAGCTAGAGTTCTCCCCATTCAATTTTCACTTTCATATATAGTCAAGGTAAGAAGCAACTGAAATTGTATAACATGTTATTCGTTCCATAAGATTACGACTTGTCAACTAGGAGCAAATGGACCCAACCATGCCTAGGCTGATGTATTATGATTCTATAAGAGGTCCTACGAGCACCTTGAATAGAGAAGCAGAGACAAATCGTTTTTGTGGTCTAAGTCATAGTAAACCGAAAACATTTATTATTCAAAAACATGTCAAGGAGGTCTTTCTTATCACAGGTCACAAGAGTATGACAGAATTTGATTAGCGGGGACATCTAAAAAGAAAAAGAAAAAGAATGGCGGGAACATTCCCTTCCAACTCTTAGTAAAAGGTGAACAAAAACTTTGCAATGCTCTGCTAGGCTAAATGTTGTCATATGCTGCCATCATAATCCCATTGGTCAAATTTCATGTGAACCTTAGATTAGTCAATAACTATTTGGCAAAGCATAAAAGCTTGACAAATAGATCAACATTGTAAATTCAATTATGATCCACTAATCTTCCAACAGGAAACCCAAAAGTAGTTGTGATCAGGCAGAAGTTAATCTAAAATTGATTTGGCTTAGTTTAAGAGGGCCTTTGGTCTGGTTCTATTATGTCAGTAAATTATGCACCCCCCAAGATCAATTTAGTTATATTACAATGATAACCCAACACCAGAACTAAATCACACCACAAATCCCCATTACATGACAAATTTTGAAGCTTCTGAAATCTAACCGCAAAAAGGCAAGCCTACGACATCCTTTTCAGCAAGTGATATATGCAGTCATTCTTTTTCCTCATTTATAATTGAAAGTTGAAAAAAATTATAATTTAACTTATGACAGGAATTTCCCTCAGGAGTGTTAGTTTTCGGTTCTCTTTTTCTACACCAAAAGGCAATTATATGAATAAAATGAAATAAAATGCCCATCATGTCATCAGAAAATCGAAAACCAAACAAGATATATTCAATTCTACCTCAAACACTCCCACCTGAACTTGGTTATGCGCTTAAGCTTCTGTTCTACAACATATATCCCAACCAGAACTTCTACTTCCACAAGCACTACATTGAATTTCATTTTAACCTCCACCGCATCCCAAATCTTCTTCTATGTGTGAGAGAGAGTTATAATGCTCATGCTTGCATTGATCCATATTTTCTAGATAGTGGTGGATAAGGAACGTTCAGTTGCATCACAGTTTGGAATACCTGGTGGAACAGTGGAAAATCACATTTCTGATATCTTTGCAAGATTGGGAGCTTGAGTCAGTTGACATTTCTAAGAACTAGTGTACTCTACTCTTCCTTAAGTTAAAGGGAAAGATAGAAGGTGCCAGCTAGAGGCCTCTAAGATTAGAAGGTTCAAGGTTTGTTCCTAATATTAGGCTTTTAGAGACCATTAGTGGTTGACTTTTCATGGAAGAATATTTGAAGTGTAAAGGTACCAAGAGCAAGAAAAATAGAATTCGAAGGATGCATAACTGTTTTTTTTATGATGGGAAACCTAGACAAGGCAGGGCCCTTCGGACCTACCCCTGCGGAATAAACCTTAGATCCGTGCACTGCACTCTCGAAAGTTTTCCTACACGGATTAGGGTAAATCACTAGCTTTTATACCAGGGGGTGTGACCCCAAGGGGGAGTTTGCACCTAGCAAGTCTCAAACTTGGGATCTATGGGGTGATACTCCCTAAGACCAGAAGCCTCAACCACTAGGCCAACTCCTTGGGGTTTGGATACATAATTATTTAGGGTGAAATGTTGGCAATTGTGGATTGGAGTATTGGGAAAATTTTGTGGATAGATCTTGCATGCATGAGATTTGTGGTGAGATGATGGATTCCCTAATCTTTTTTTTTTACATTGCGATATGGCTAGAGAATTATGGCTGTTGACCACAACATTATTTCGTGTGCATTGGGTGATGCCTTATGGCTGTTGACCATAACATTATTTCGAGTGCATTGGGTGATGCCTTAAACAGTGAAAGAAGAGTTTGCATGTTAGAATGGGAAACTTAATTGTTAGAGAGATTTAGGACCAGCTCCTCTTTGTATTATGTGGGCTAAAAACTCTACTGAGACAAAAAATGGCGGTCAAGAACGCAGAGAGAGGAATAAAATGGTGTAGGCTGGCTGGGAACTTGCCTAAGGCATTTTCTTATGTTCTCTATTTTAGCGGTTGCATGCTTTTGGAAGTATACACTTCTATTCTTCTTTGAATTTTATTGTTCTTTTCAATTTTTTATTGTAATTTGCTGAGAGAATGCATTATAATCATCCTTTGTATGACTTATTTTCACTTTTAATAAAAACTTTTATTACTAATAAAAAAATAAATAAATTACAATGCTCATGCATATGAAGATAGATAGGAGAAAGCATCTTAGTTTGGGGTAAAGGATTATTGTATAGTATAAATCATGCAATTAAATAAAGCAAACCCACAAATAAATAGCAGATTACAACACATTCCATGAGTCTAGTTAGCAGCTGACTCACCTAAATAACCCAAATTGAAGCTATAAATAGAGCATTTTGAGATAATTTTTAACATAATTCATCTTACTGTTGCCCTTACCACTATGTACTCATTTCTGAATCCATTAGCTCTTTGGTTGGCTGAGCTTTGCTTTTTAATGTTGTTCACATTGACGAGTGTTTCTTCATCAAACTTCCCCCGTTCTTCAATAGAAAGTTGATTGAAGCGTTTCTCTCCATCCTCCATGCTCTTCTTTAAATCCACCTGTAATAATGGCACAAATTATACATGTCTTCAACATTGCTGACATCTAGTCAAAGTAAATTCTCAATTTAAAAAAGAAGGAAAAAAAAAAAAATGCCTCTGTAAGAAGTAATGGCTGCAGGGAATATGTTCTGAGAAAGGACTGTAGAGATTATGCTGGATGCAAAATTACAAGATGATGTAGATAAAATTGTACTTCCTATATAAGTAAATCTGGAAGAGAGAAATTTGAGTTAATCACTCAAGAGCTCTAAAAAATGTAACCATTGTCTACAAAAGTGAGATATTTTATTTATAAGTAATCAAGATATCATTAAAAGCATAAGGTACCCCTAAGAACACGGGAAGTATACTAGAGAAAACACCTATTTAGAAAGAGGGAAAGAAAAAATCATGATAACTAAACATCAAAAGAGAAACAAGTGCAACTGTCCAAAGATATAGATTTTGAAGACTTCTCATGGTTCTCAAAACTTTTTTTTTTTTTATAAGTAATGTTGCATATCAAAAAGCGCAGATGGACGTAACCCTAATACATAAGAAGTATACAAGAGAACGCTAAAGATTAAAAAAAAATAAAAAAATAAAAAATAAAAATAAAAAAAGAAAGAAAGAAAGAAAAGAAGAAGAAGAAGAANAGAACGCTAAAGATTAAAAAAAAAATAAGAAAGAAAGAAAGAAAAGAAGAAGAAGAAGAAGAAAAAGAAAGATAAAAAAGAAGAAGAGACAAGCTAAGACCCCCAAAGCAGAACCCTAAATCCCAAAGAAGCCCTAAACCAGCAAAATAGTCATGCCTTTACCCCGACTAGAGCCACTGCCTCTAGCATCAAAATTAGTGGAGCATTTCAAATTTTTAAGCTCCATCCCCCCCTTAAGTTTAGAAGCAGAAACCTCATCTTCAAGATACCAGCCCTCTTTAATTGCAGAAAAAAGATCCACGAGTCTTTTCTCATCACCCCCAAAAGACATCCCTATAGTGGGAGTGGCTCTCATCGCACTAAGCACAAACTCGGAATAGCCTTCATCCCCCACGTCTTCATTCTCTCCATTCCTTGTCTCAGCCAAAACTTTTGTCATGCATTTCCCTCCATAGACACCACAAACGGCACGGAGGCAACATCTTCCACACAACAACACTCCAAGTAATGCCAGCAATCCACCAACAAGCATACAAGTCAAAAACTAGTCTAGGCATAACTCAAAAAAATATATATATATCCATAAGGCACAAGCAACCACACAGTGGAGGGAACATGATCCTCTCCATTTCAACTCAAATGGAGAGTATCTATTTAGTGTAAAATGAGGGGTAGTATTGTCTTAACATTAAAGTTGAATGACTAAATTTATAATATTATCCCTCATTTTACACTAAATGAATATTCTCCATTTCATTTGAAATGGAGAGGATCCTAGTACACAGTGGAGAAGTAGATGGTCCACAAACTTCTCATTCCTTCTCCACTTACAGCATCTATCTACCACAATGACATATCGCTATCTACCACAATTACATATCGCTTTCTAACATTGTTCATGGTAAGGATCTTTCCAAGGGCTATCATCCAATAAAATAAAAAAATAAAAAAAGCAACCCTCAAAAGAACCTTAGTCTACCAAACACTCTTTCAAGAAAAAAGAAACGCATCATTTCAACCTAGGGAACTGTAGAAAGATCGAACAACCAGCTTTCATATTCTCGTCTCACTCTAACTAAATACAACATCCTGAAGAATGAGGCAAATACACTCACCTCCCAATCATGAAATGCTCTAGTAAAGCTTATGTTCGACTAATTGGTGCCATCAGCAAACTTCAAGTGAGCTGGTACTGAAGCATCTTTCACGTAGGCAATACCATAAAAAAACTGGAAAGACTTCTTTCATGTCCATATCCCTACACCATAATTATGCAAGAATCAAATCTTGGAGCTATCTCCCACCTCAAATCTGGTATGACTTGAAAACCTCCCCCAACCCTTCTAATATTCTTCTATAACCCCACCCCAAACGACCCAAAAGGCTCATTAGAATACCACCCACCCCAAGAATTGCCAAATTTCAAATCCAACACAACTCTCCACAAATCCTATCTCCCATGCACATAGCACCATAATTATTTTCCTAAGATAACACAATTGAACATCAACAAATTCCGAATCCCCAATCCTCCCTTAGAGATAGGAGAACAAACCTTTGACCAGCTTAACAAATGATATTTGAACTCTTCCCTAGCCCACCCTACAAGAAATCTTGTTGAAGCTTCTCAATGAGGTTCACAACACCCGTAAGGAGAAAAAAAAATGGACAAGAAATATGTGCGCAAATTGGAAAGTGTGCTCTTAATAAGAGTAACCTTACGACCCTTAGACAAATACATCATTTTCAAACTTGCCAACTGATGCTCTTAACTTTTCAATGACACCATCCCAAATAGGCTTAACCTTATTGGAGGCCCCCAAAGGAAAACCAAGATACTTCAAAGGCAGAGAAGAAACTCCACATCCCGTAATACAAACCAATCCTTCCACATTCTCAACATTACCCACTGGAACCTATTTCACCTTAGCCAATTTGATCTTCAAGCCCAAAGCAGCTTCAAAAGATAAGAACAAGCACCGCAAATGACATAATAATTATAACTCTGCAAATAGTTCAAATCCCAACTTTCAATGGATTGAAGTATGGAATCAACTAGTATGTTTTTCACAAATGCAAGGGGGGCGTGTGTGACTTTAACATATACATGTGTGCAGCATCTCCACCCACCCCCCACCCCCAACAGTTTCTTTCCGCTTCTCTCGTTTGTTTGTGTCAAGAACGTTGAACATAATTGTCATCATACAGTTAAGTAGATCAAAATGTTCTAGGAGATGGTATTCAACTTACAGATGAGTAACCTGAGATACAATAATCAGGATGCCGAAGCAAAGCTAAAGTAGTCTCTGCACCCAAAATATAAGATAGACAGAACTTTAATAAAATTAACAAGAAGAAAAATAACAAGAAAGGCTTAGATTGACAATGTGCAAATGAAAAGTCATGGATGAAGAAATTGATAATGAAGTCAAAATTAGTACCAAAATACATAGCATATTAAGAAATACGAGCCTTGCATTCCATATTATATGAGACGGGCTAATGGTATACAAATGACTGACAATGTAAGAAGCAAAATAATAAGTGAAAATCACTTGTGCTTGCAATAAAAATGAAGTATATAAAAGGATATTATGAACGAGCAGCAAATCGATCCCAACTCTGAATAAATCAATTATGATGAGGACCACTCCATAATCACTAAAAGGAAGATCTTCACAATTTGGATGCCATTTGTTATATCTTTACAGTAATCAAACCCACGGGACTATTTGGATTCAATATTCAATAAATTTTTTTGAAAAGCTTAACTCAACCAAAATCTTACTATTGGCTCAAAGTAAAACATGAATATCAGTTGAGTAAAGCAATTCTCTTGTATGGCCTGGGAAGAAACAAAGAAAAGAAGAAGAATATTCTTTATGGGAAGAAAATTGTTTCCCACTCCAATTGTCTTTTAGGTACAATATGGCCCACAATTGATATAAATAGACTATTTGTACTATCTCTTCTAGGAGGCAAACTGAATATATGCCAACTTGGTAGTTGTATGTGCAAAAAGAGTGGTGAATCCGTTAATCACCTTTTACTCCATTGTGAGGTTGCTAGTATCGTATGATATTTTACTTTCAGTATTTTTGGGTTAGACTGGGTCATGTAGTAAACCTCTATGCTTGTTGGAAAGGCCAATTTGGTAGTCTTCATAGTGTAGCTCTGTGAAAGATTGTTTTGTCCTATATAATGTGGTTTATATGGAGAGAAAGACATGTTCGTAGTTTTGAAGATTGCAAAAAGACGGTGGTGGAATTAAAGGCTTTCTTTTAATACCCTACACCACTAGATGCCTGCCCATGATTACTTTCATATTTCTAGCTTTTACGATTTTCTTGGTCTTTTCTTTTTTCTGGTTAGGCAGTTCTCTTGTATACTTCTTATATACTTGGATTGTGCCCTTGCATTTTTTTAATGAAATTCGATTACTTATAAATATATATATGGCATTTCCTAATGTATTCAATAATAGGAAAATTCCCCGTATATATACATACGGTAAGTATGTACATATACATATGATAAGTAATAATTTTATTCGAAATTCCCCTTATAATTTTATAGTATAAATTCCCCCTTGACTTCTCTCTTATATCACTTTCTCTGTTTTCTATAATATTGAACTCAATGATTCAAAATATTACCTCCCTTCACCTTGGGGCATACAACTTGCCTCATAGGAATAGTAAAATATTAGCAATCATCTCACCTTCTGAGTAGGATTAGAATTTTCTCTCTTTTTCTTTTTTCTTTCACTTGGTAATTAACTCACGCCCTACAAGATCAAAACCCGCAACCTCTTCACAACTCTGATTTTAAGGGAGTGAAAGTGTCATTTCAGCCACAACCGACTGGTGACCACAATTAGATAATCAAACCATATGATGAACAGATTATAAAGTTTGTTTAACTACTTTTTTTAGGGTTCAAACATCATATACTAATTTGTATAAGATGACTCAAATCTAATAGTAAATTGATGAAAAAAATTAAAAAAAAAAAAAAAAAAAACATGAATTAGATGAATAATAAGAATATTTAGTGAGAAGCTCCACCTGTCAATACAAAACTCAAACCCTCAGGGCTAGATGTATCTGCAGTTTCAGCAATCCGATTAAGATCTCTTTGAAGTGACCGCCCCATGCCCAACAATCCAACCTAAGAAAAGACAATAATGAGGAAAATTCAGAATAACTGCTTTCTGAAATTCAAGAAAGATTAAGTGTCAGAACTCAACTTAAGAAGGTTCTATGAATGAGATGATCACAAGAAACAACTACTTCATAGGCAACTAAATGAACACACTTTCTAACTCTGATTAAACAAAAACGCTATATAAGTAAGACAGTAAATCTCTAAAGTAAATCCATGACTTTTTGGAACTTTTCCCCATTGTCACATACTTGACCTGCAGAGGCCAAAAACATTTCGTTGAAGCTGATATTAATATTATTGTGGTCAAACAGTAGAATATGCTGAATATTGTAACTTTGGAAATTCTCTGAGCCTTTCAACTCATACTCCCTAAAATCCATACCAGACTGCACTTACGAACATATTATTTCTTGGTGCCCTATATGTAGCTTCATAGAGCAGAAAACAGCCTCAATTCATTCAAACACCAAACCCCAACAGTTCCAACTCAAAACTTTTCCGACCTAAGCCCAACCACCCAAGGCACAATATGCAACAACGCATTCTAAGAAAATCGTCCTAAGGCACTAAAAAAGTCGCTGCCTCTCTTGTCACTAATATACCTGCAATGCTACTAGTAAAGGTCAATGATTCTCACATTGTCACACATATGACACATAAAAGGATCCCTGAACCATTCTAATCAAACCAACAACTACAACATCTCTTTACAAAAAGTCAAAAATCCAGCCATTATGCAACCATTTCCCACAAACATTCCCACCGACATAGCAGACACCAAATCACTCAAAAGCCATGTGAATAAGAGCAAAATCCAATTTCCACAATACCTGAAGCTTGAGCACACTGGTTTTCCCCGTGGCCGTAAGCACACCACCCTCCGACCGGTCTGAAAGAAACCCAGAAACCAAAACAAACGCCGCGAAACCCATCAAAATAAAAAAGAAACTCGACCCAGCACCCACTCCAACCCCAACTGCCGGGCCCACGTAAAACCCACCTCCGCCGCCGCTAAACCCGAACGGCGAAGGCGCGTAATACGGCACCGAATAAGAATACCCCTGGCTCGAAGTCCTCGGCGTCGAATAGCTCCTCGACGAAGAAGAACGCGAAGAGAACGACTTCCCACCCACGCGGCCGCCCGAGGCGGCCAATGCCGAATAAGGATCGCACATCAACAACAACCCCAACAACACCGCAGCTATCGCGGGTTTTCTCAATGCCTTTATAGCGTTATATACAGCATTCGCAGCAACCTCAAATGGGTTTCTATAGTTTTCTTTGTCGAGCGACACGGACTCGTCAAAGTCTGGTTCAGTCAAATGCTTCTTCTTCGCGAAGAGGAAGCATTTAACGCTGAATTTACCGGAACCTTGAGGCCTCAAATTCAACATTCCGCTCCTAAACTTGATTGGTCTGATGAAGGAGGTATGGCTGGTGGGGAGTGGACGAAGAGGGGGGAGATGAATTGGGAAGGTTCGCTTCCATTTCAACGGGTTGGCTTCGAGCAAGGAGGTTGTGGCCATGGAGTTTGGGTGGATTGGTATTGTGGGTTTTTTGGGGGGATGAGATATTGTTGGGCCTTGGTGAGGAAGAGAATCTGCGAGGGTGTGTGAATGTGGGTGATGATTCTGATATGGACGAGTCGTGGCCAGGAAACCAATTGTCTTGAATGTGAGAACCTCATTTCATCCAAGAAACATAGTTAACATTCAGGTCGTTTTCGTTGAGAGAAGCCTAAATGATTTTGCTGCGCGAGGCACGTGACTGGATTGGAGTATCACGTGACATAGAAACTCTATTTTACTTTTGAGGAAAACAAAAATCAAAACTAATTGTTATTAGCATTGGATTTTCAATTTTGACATTAAAATATTTAGGATTAACCTTAATTTTAAATAAGTCTTTTCATTCATCATCTGCTCGGAATAAAATTCTTTCTATTTTACTTTTCTTTTTTTTTTTTATATGTTCACAAAAGAGAAAATAATAGTAAATTTTAACAAGTGACTTTTACTTTATGGGTCTTGATTCACAGCCAATTAAACTATTACTTTGAAACTCCATTTTAATTTTATTTCATGGTTAAAACCTTGTTTTGTTTTATGTCACCATGTACATGATGTCACATAAAAAAATATATTAAAATTTTAAATAATGTGATATTATATATACGGTCAAATTAAACAAACAAAATGTTGACTATCATAATAACTACTCTCCAAATGGAGAGATCATACAATTATGTGTCATAACATCATATACAATATTAAATATAAAATAATAAAATTTTAGACTATTTTTCTTGAAATTTAGTTGTTCGAAACTTTTGAAAATAATTGAGGCCATCGTAAAATAGATATCACCACCACCAAAAACGAAAACCCCTCATTTGTAAACTCCCAAATAGCCCATGGGCCAACTACAGAAACAAAACTAGTTTCTCGAGTTCAGCCCAAAATCGATTCTACTCTATATAAAAACTATGCTCTATATCGCGGGATTTTCTTGTGTTCTTAAAAAAATAAGGTGATTTTTAAAATAATTATTTGATTAAAATTCAATAATGATAAATCGCAAGCTCAGTAATAATTTTTAAGGGTCATATCATTATTGTGAGGACACAAGAGAGATTGTAGTATTACTCGCACCATTCTTCTTCCTCTCTGAGCTACCCTTTGCTTTGCACGTGTTTGCCATATTTGCCATTAAGCTTGCCAATTTTAAACGAACAAAATAGAAGAAAAGGTAGACAAGGAAGTCACTTTTCAATATTGAACACAAATCAATTGGAATTTAATCCCATTGTAAAGTCTAAATCATATTTGGGAGGTAGCTTAAAAAAGTAAAACTACAAAATCTTTCTCTGATTAATTATATGACCTACGAGAAACTGCTAGAAAATCATCATATTTCAACAATTTTGGTTTGTAGTCCAAATACTTTTGTTTGTGTGGGTGGAAATTTGGTTGGAACATACTCATGAATCCATGAACGGCAATAATATAAAAGAATAGTCATGGAAAATGAGGCTGGAATTAGTGGACAAAAATGAAGACAATCTCAAGTCAAGAAGTATTACTTATTTAACTTTGATAGATAAAGCTCACTTTTACCATCTCCAGTAAGAGGCTATCACATTATCTAAAAACACTAGGTACAATATAAATAAAATAGACAAGTAAACGCTAGACCATAAAAAAATAAAAAAACTATTTTCACTTCATTCTTATTTTCTTAGCACTGCTCCTCATCTCTTAGTTTCAAGAACATAATTCTTACAATTTGAAAATTGCTCAGTACAGAAACAAGAAGAAACATTTTAATTTGAAACAAGGGTTGCGTTTGGCAGAGGAATATCCAGCGGTTGAGGTAGAGCGGTCGCTCCAATAGTGTGCCAATGGGTATTTTTGCCGATGGGTATTTTGGTTCTCGTGTTTTCATCCCTTTTTTATTTGGTGTTTATAGCTGAATTGTCTTTTTTTTTATTGGATGCTGCAAAAGAATAGTTTAACACCTTGCTCGGACAGTAAGGCTCTCTTACCTATTTTCCCAAAACCGCTTATTCCAACAACCCCATGAATTCTCCTTGCAGCCAATTTTTGTTCTCCCAAAAAAGAAAAAAAAGAAAAAAACCAAAAATACTTTTTTGGCATACTATTCATCTTTGGCTTGGAACATTATTTGCAGCATCACCAAATTTTACTCATTAAAATAACCAAAAGTACGCTTTTCTTTTTTTTAACTACTTACTTTTTTTTAGCACCCCAGTAACTTTGTTATTTTAACAATTCACTTTCACTATTTCATTTAAATATTATTTTTAAAAATTTTGTTTATTCATTTCCTAATTATCAAAGGAGGAGAGAAAAACGGAAAAGAAAAAAGAGAAGAGAGAAATCATTTTTTATTCAATTGAGTACTGTTTACTCTCTATTTTTTTTTTCTTCATTAAATTATTGAGGCTGAAAAGAAATTTTTTTAAGTATTTTCACCAAATTAACAAAGAAATAATTTTGATGAGGCAACTGTTCTTGGAGCCACTAAGCTCAACCAAAGCGTTGAGATAACAGAATTTCCTTTTTGTGTAAAAGTGGCTTAATAAATAGGGGGCACCGATCACGAAACGATGTAGTTTTGTAATGCATTAATAAGATAATAATAAATAATATATAACATGCAAAACGCCTGACTAGGGGCATGTCTTTGGTGCGTGACTAGAGGCATATCTTTGGTGCTGAGCAATAGCGCCAATCAAAAAATGATTTAAAAAAAAAATGCAAAATGGATATCAGTAAATAAGTTACAAGTCATCTTGGTAAAAAAAAAAAAAAAGTCATCTTGGTAAAAAAACTGGTACTCACAGCATTTACGTTCATCTTTTGCTCAAAGAATTGGCGTGGTTGGGATCGTATCTTTGGTGCCGCACTAGTTGAGCTTCTGGGAGGTGTTTGTTCAGCACCAAGGTACTGTATACATTTTTTGTGAAAAAAAATAAAAAAAATTGATTGATATATAAAGGTGAAAAAAAATATATTTTGTAGTAATTTTTTTTATTTAAATAGTAGTAAAAAGTAAATGGTTATATAAAAAAGTGAATTATGTGGTATAAAAAATGAGAATGTTTTCATGTTGATTATTATTATTATTATTTTTAAAAAAAGAAGTGAATAATAGTGTTTATGGGAGGGGTGGTGTTTAACAAACACCACTTAATCTTGATTGACCTTTTAAATTACATGGGATAAAATTGTTTTATCCAACAAATAATTTTTTTTTTTCCTAAAAGAAAAAAGAAACCATTATATACCAATCATTTTGGTTAAGTCCATTACTTGATCCAAATGCTAACTTACACAAACAATATTCAATATAAAGTGAAAATTATATAATCTTATGTGTGTATACATATATATAACTTCTTTCTACGCTTTAGTCACTTTGGTAAGAAAACTTATAATTTATTTCATAAAAAAATTATTGTAAATTAATTTCAAAGTACAAATATTTGATCGAATGGTGTGTTAATGAAGCATGAATTGTGCAAAAAAAATATACCCAAGACATTGCACAACTACATTTGACAATTTGATTGCCCTTATCAGGGGTATTTGGTAGAGACGTAGAGTAGCCCTTTCATGCAAGAGGTCACCCGACCAACTCCTCTCTCGCAGCCCCCTTCCAACGCTTCAACAGTTTATGGACAAGGCCATTACTTAGCGAGATTAGCAAGATAGCACAAGTCGTATTGACAAACAAGAAATACTCACCTCGCTCATACAAGAAGATGACCAATAACCCATCAGCCAAGGTATCAACAAAGTAGACGACCAAAAGACTTCTTCTTTATTTTTGCAAAGAGCACTTTAATTTTAGAAAATTAAAAGACGATTTTTAGTTTAAAGATTTTCTACAAAATAAACATCAAAAACTTTATGAAAATATATTAATTTATTATTTCTAAGCCTTTTAATAAAAAATGCCTAAAATTATATAATTTATAATTTAAAAATTGTAAATCATATCATTTGAAATTTACAATTAAAAAAAAAAACCTTAAATATGTAACATTCTCTTTTTTTTTTGAAGAAAAATATGTAACATTCTCGGGCATTATTAAAGAGCGTTTGGTGAAGCATTAGTTAACTTAATAACTGAAATGGCAAGCGGGCCGGGCATAGTTGTTAGGGCCCTGAGAAATTTCAAACTATTTTTCTTAAAGCCCAAGCAAAGCGAAAAGTGAGCCCAAACGGCCCATAGGTGAATCTAGGTTAACATTTGAAACCCTAGCACTATATAAAGTTATAAAACCTCTTATCGAAGCAGCAGACCTCTGAGCTACCGAATAGCATTTGTGCGGGTTTTCCGTCTCCTTGGTCTCTACTCTGCTCGCCGATCTTCAACACCAACATGGCGGACAAGGCTGTCACCATCCGTACTAGGAAGTTCATGACAAATAGGCTTCTTTCCAGAAAGCAATTCGTGAGTTACCATTGTGTTTTTGTTTCATTTTTCCCCTTGTTTTCTTTGTTTTAAGAGATTAGGTCTGCCGAGAACAACCGTTTTTTTTATATTGAAGAGTTAGAAAAGAGAATGAAAGTAGAAATGTTAGATCTAGTGGGTTAGTAAATGTAGTTTTTTTGTGCCATTGTCTTGCGTTTTCTTTCTTGGTATGCAAACAGAGACTAATGGGCTCTTGTTTTTAGTGCTTTTTCTTTCATTTAAGGTTTTCTCTTTCATTTAAGGTTTTCTTATTTTATAGTTGTTACTAGGTCTATTGTTGTGAGACTATTGAGAAGACTAGAGATTAAGAAAATATTGGATCTAAAATAAGTCTGCTAGTTTTAATGTAAAAAGAATGAGAATCTGTGCTGGGATTTGGATGTTATTTAATTTTCTTGGATTTCTCGGCATACAGACGGGGACGAAAACGATAATTGATTTTGTTTACATGTGTTTACTTGGGAGCATAATTAGCCTCTGTGAACTTAGTATATATGGGTAAATTCTTATGATGTGACGCTAAGGAAAAAGAAGGAAGTGTTTAGCCGCGTGTTTAGGCCAGTGTAGATTTTAGATAGTTTCCACACAAAAAATTGTTAAGCATGTGATTAAGAGTCGGTTTAGTTTCACGTAGTCGTTTGTTTAATTTTTTTTGTTCTCTCAGAAACAGAACTTTGCATCGATTACGTCATATTTTTCTTGCTGCTAAATATTGCAAATAAAGTCAAGTTCTTAAATGCTGCCTATATTCTTGCACTGCTTTAAGAACACCTCATATATTCCTGTTGTTGCAGGTTATTGATGTTCTTCATCCAGGAAGACCCAATGTTTCCAAGGTATTTTAATTCACTTTTACAGCTGTTTCTATTTTATTTTTTCGAATTTATCCTTTGTATTTGTTGTTATGAACTGGGCTGTGTGTTTTTGTAGAAATTTGTGGACTAGGGAAAAAATACACTTTGATTTTGTGCAATTTATTCCGGATATCAAGCATGTTTGAAACCCAAATCTGTTGATACAACCATAATAGATTGTCTGGTTTAGCTTTTTGGGTTTTCAGTTAATAAAACGCCTGTTCAATTATAAAGTAACTAAATGGCTGCATTGGTTGATTTGTTGTTGTTTGCCTTTTATGTGATGTAAAGGCGGAGCTGAAGGAGAAGTTGTCAAGAATGTACGAAGTGAAAGACCCAAACTCGATCTTTGTTTTCAAGTTCAGGACTCACTTTGGAGGTGGAAAATCAACCGGTTTTGGTTTGATTTATGATTCTGTCGAGAATGCAAAGAAATATGAACCCAAGTACAGGCTCATCAGGGTAATTTTATATGACCTCTTTATTTTTCCAATTTTTTTGAGCTAGTTTATTTGTACATGTTTCTTGTCTTAACTTATTTTGAATGATCTTTTGAAGTTTGTGCACATAATTATTTAAACTATACAGAACAAGATATACAAATTTCTAATAGATTAGGTAAAATAATTGTGCATAGATGGGTGTTACTGCAATATTAATATTTTTTTGGCGGTGGTGGTTGTTTGGGGTCTTGTCTCAATTTATTGTGCATGTGCTTCTATGGGCTATTGCGATACTTTTTGGGTGGTGGTGCTGAGGATTGTTAGGGTAGGGGGGCGGTGAATGCTTTGTCAGATTGCGCCTCCTCTCTATAAGAATATGGTGCAAAGTTGTGGGTTCAAGACTTCATTGGGTGCTTAAAAGAAATTGCATTGGAGGGGTATAGGATTTGATAGAAATGATTGCTGTTTGTTAAAGACATTTGGTTTTGATAGTTTTTTTTTTAAAAAAAAAAAAATTCTATTTGGTTTGCTGTTAGAGTTACATATAAACATTTAGGCGGCTTTGTGAGTTTAGGGGGAGGCAACGAGTGCAATCTCAAATGGTACCTCCTTTCTATGATAATATGATTTGAAGTAAGTTGTGGGTTCATGACTCATTGGGTGCATAAAAGAAATTGCGTCAGTGGGGGTGGGTAGTTGATAGAGTTGATTGCTGTTTGTTGAGCGTAGTGACCTTTTGAAATTATGCTTATTCACATGTTTAACATAAAGTAGCCACTACCTGCCTTTTTTATTTTGGAATTCTATGTAACACCATTCTCTTTGCTCTGCTTATGTATTAAATGCCCCCCTCTCTTTAAATCTTAAGATAATAACGTGAAATGTACTCAAGATAAAATCATTAGTGTTTATGGGATATGAAAGTTATGTTATAAAAAGGCATCGAATTCTGTGCCCAAAATATATCATTCTTAGTTTATGGCTTAAAACTATTAACTAAGCTATTTTCAAAAATTATGGTGTTTTAAACTTTTTTGTGCATATGATTTTTTTTTGCACGGCAGAATGGACTTGATACTAAGGTAGAGAAGTCGAGGAAGCAGATGAAGGAGAGGAAGAACAGAGCCAAGAAGATCCGTGGAGTAAAGAAGGTAACCTTATTTATTGCTTTCATTTTTGTAAGGTTTCACGATGTTAATGCACTTCTTACATTCTTGATTCTTCCATTTCTTTGCAGGCCAAGGCTTCAGATGCTGCAAAGGCTGGAAAGAAGAAATGATTTTTCCAGGAGTCTTCTGCTGATCGATGCTGTTTCACAGCAATGATTTTCACTAGTAATCATATTTTCTTGTTAGGTACTTTGAAAGTAAAATCGTTTGGTGTTAATGTTAAATGTTTTCTGATCTTTTGTTAGTGTCAGACGATCGAGTATTTTGGCCAAGCACAATTTTGAAATTTGAGTGAAAGAACATTTTCAGTATTTTTTTTAGCAACAGAACCAAAGTCTTATGTTGGGTTTTGGGATTCCGTTGTTAGATTGTTGTCATGGGCCTTGGAATTTTGGGGTAGGGCTCCTAAAATGATGCGTTTGGGATTTCTTTAGTTTCATGCCAAGGCCCAAAACCTAATCCTATGATGGGCTCGTTTATTTGTTTGGTTAAGGTTGGCTTGTCACGTCCTTTATGTAGATGCTTGCTTACTATTCTTCATATTGGACAGCATCCAATGGTTGTTTTTCATATATTTCTTCGGTGGGGTTTAATGGATAGTTCAATTAGTTAATATTTCAAAGAATACATGAAGATAGATGTAGACTAGAATAGAGGGAAAACAAGGGATGTAAAATAATAAAGAAAATATTGAAGAATGGAATGCAAGCGTATTTGATATTTCGTTCTTTTGTTATTTAGCTCTGTTTTGAAGATTTTTTTTATTTTTTTATTTATTTTTTTAAGTAAATAGGGTAAGGGTTTTGGTGATCAAAATATTGAAAAGGGACCATATAGGTAGGTGATCAAAATATTGAAAAGGGACCGTATAGGTAACTGGAACTGGAACGAAGTAAGAAATGGGCCAAATAATAATTGGCCGTTGATTTATAAGAACCGCCACTCATATTTTTATAGGTGCTATCTTGGCATGCATTGACCAACAACTACATTCTGGTTGAGTGTTGGGCTCTATTTGGTTGAAAATAATCCTTTAATAATGGTACAAAGGCTTAACTTCCACGCCAAAGTCGCCGAGCAAATCTCTTTTAGAAATAAATAATTTTGAATTCCTTGATTTGCTCTTGCTTGCTTGTGGGGCTTGTTAATGCTCTGAATATCCAAGCTCAGGCCAGTTTGACCACATAGCTTGGCTTTACCGTGTTTTTACTTCTCAGGATTTCTGCGTTCTAATCAGTTGGTAACCTTCTTTCTTACTCCAAAGAAACAACAACCCTATTGAGTATCGAGAGTGTATATGTTTTGTCAACTTTACGTAAACTTGTTGTCAAACCCCATATATCAATCCATACCATACCCATTTACAGCTTCAACCCAAAAAATCTTTGTTTAACTCTTGATCAACCAAATTATTATGTGAAATCATTTTCAAACTGGTTGCGGTAATAGTAATACGAAATATAAACCAAGAACCTGAATCCCCTGCAATTGGAGAATCTTGGGAATTCTCTCTTCCCTCTGTCCAATAAATAATATTTTTAATGATATAGAAAAAGATAAGAGAATGTATTGTGAAATATATTTTTATTAGGATGCAAAAAATAGTTTTATTCTCTAAATTTAGAGAAAATCAAAAGAAAACTACTACTAATGCTCTAACAAGCTCCAATACGAATTAGACACATGAAAAGAGAAACGAGACAAATTTTAAAGGAAAAACCTACTATACGGTCCATCTGCAAAAGGTGGGTTTTGCAACACCCACTATGAGCATGACACCTCACATAAAGGGAAGAAATTGCACACAAAAAAACTAGTGGGTGCTGCAGCTGATTTTTCCATTTAGAGAAGAAAGAAAAGGAAAGGAGAAGGAATGAAGGAGGAAGCTACTGGTTTGCAGACCCACGGCCGGCCACCGAGACCCACGGCTGGGTCTCGCCGGCCATGGGTCTTGACGAGTTGGTTTCGGATGTGCTCGGAACCGCCGCTCCTGACGACGACGAAGACGACAACGGCAGATCTGACCCAAACAACGATTGTGGAAGGTTTGCCATTGCTGAAACGTTGAAAGATTTGCGCATATCTGCTGTGCAACATTTGGGTCTATTTTTTGGTTTTTTCTGATGGGTTTGCTCCAGTTTGGGTTTGGTTTTTTGGTTTTTTCTTTGGTTTTTATCATGGCTCCGGCGACTTTTAGGGTGATAAAATGCTCCGATTTTAAGATAAAAAAAATCCTAAAAAGGGTTAACCTTCCCATCTAGGTTTTAGATTTGAATAAAAAAAAAAAGTTTTGAGGCATTAGAATCGATTTTTGAGGTTGAGTTGGTTTTTTCAGTGTTTTCCGGTTGGGTTTGGCCGAAAATGAAGAAGTCGCCGGAGATGTTTTGGCCTGAAATGGTGACCCACTGTCGCCAGTGAGTTAGCCGGTGGGTTACGTGTTGCCGGTTGTTTCAACGCTGCCGGAGCAGGTGGGTGGTTTGGTTTTTGTTTGGGTTTATTTGGTGTTTTTGAGTTTATTTTATCAAAATAAGCTTGATTATGTGTCACCATGTGGTTGGATGCTGCAAAAGGTTTCTTTTGCAGATGGACTGCATAGTAGGGGCTCTCAATTTTAAATAGATTTTTTTATCAAGCTCGATATGTAAATGCTGGTTGGGTTGTGTTGATGAATAATATATTTAGTGTACACATTCTTATTATTTATTTAAGATTGTCCACATTTTGATTCCCCCTCCTAATATGAGCCGCCCCCATACATGCTTTTGATTTTATATAATATAAGGGAAAATTAGATGGTGGTTCACACATCACTTTGGCATCTTCATTTTTTTTAGGATAATAATTGTGTAGAATTGGCCAATGAGATGTGATACAGCCACAACATAGATTCAATAAATATCCAATTTTTCTCTTACGTGTCATTTAAATTTTTTTTTAAAAAAAGAACAAAATTAAATTTAAAACACCGAACTTTAATTTTTATTATTATTATTTTTTAAATGACATGTATGAGAGATGTGGGGTCTTTATTATGTCTATATTGTGACTTTAATATTTCTCTTAACTATTTACATGCTTTTTATTTATCAAAAATACAAAAATCATCCCCACATTGTTATTTATTAACACTCATCGAAACAAACAACATTTATTATACAATTCTACCACCGACATCTCTCTCTCTCTCTCTCTCTCTCTCTCTCTTTCTTAATTAGTGGGAAAAGAATCTGATTAGGGGGAAGTTTTTCCACGGTAGGCTAAAGCTTTTACTTTGTGGGTATTTCACTATTTCTTCTGTTCTCTTCTGTTCTAGAAGACTAGAACAGAAGAAATACCCACAAAGTAAAAGCTTTTTCTTTTTCGGCCTCAGCCATCCAAAAGCTTTTCATTAATTAATTAATTAAATAAATAAACCCTTGTAAATTGACACCATTTGCGAACATATATCCAAACTACTATTTATAACATTTAGTCCTTACAAATTGCAATATTATTGAAGAAAACAAAAACAAAAAAATGGTGACAGAAGGACAATTTTGTATAACTTGGAGGAGTTAGGTGTCGGAACAGGATCCTCTCCAGTTTATTTGAGCTGATAATATCTAGTAAGCTATATTAGAGGGGTTTTTTGTCTCCTCAAAAAGTGAAAAAACAAAAATACCCCTCTAATATAACTAACTTACTATTATCAAAGAGAGAATCCTAAGTGTTATGTGTCATGAGAAAACTAACTTTTATTGTGTCATTTTAAATGTGATTTGGCTTTAAAATTACCGTTAAATTTAAGATGATTATTATTAAATTTTAATCTATTAGTAATTTTAAAAGTGATATTACATTTAAGAATATATATATAATCCCCTTTTTAGCATTACTTCTTTTTTTCTTTTCTTTTCTTTTTTTTTTTTTGGTTTGAAATGGAGAACATACCATTCTCATTTATAAAAAGGTCGCAAGCGAAAGCTCTTACAAATAGAGCAAAAAGCTCTAAAGCAAATCATAGCCGAAGCTAAAGTTTCAATCAAGCCATTACAAATAACATCCGTTAACCTATAATCAATCATCATGTTTAACATCAAATCTGCACCAAATAGACATAATCCAATGCATGGGTAGCAATTATTCCTTAGCTTTGAGAGCAACGAATTCTTAAGCCGAAACTCATTTGACCCGAAAGTTAGGATATCGTTCACATTCACAAGCCAAAGGTCTATACCAAGAGCAAATAACCCACGTAGCATCAAGATATAAACTGGCAGATTAAAGAAAGACAAAGCAAAAAAAGGAAAAAAAACGTAAGGAAAAAAAAAACAATAACAGAATCAAACCAAAGCCAGAGCGACAGATTCGAAGCAAAAGGTGGGATGGACATGGACGGATCCGGAGGGTAGGATGGCGGGGCACACGACAAGGTGGATCGGACGGAGGATGAAAGATCGAGCAGAGACAAATCGATCAACAACCAAGCCTGACTCAGAGGAGACACAACAAAGGCGGGTGGCAGTGGAAATAGGCAGGCACAGCTGCATGGTGGAGAAATGCCAGCGGGACAAAGAGAGAAAGGGGCGGTAGATGATAGTTGGGGACATCAAGTAAATATGCTAGCTTACCAAAAGGAGAGGGCGCGAGAAGGAGGCAGCCAAACAGTCGTCCCTCCTCCCTAACCCAATGAAAACCTACCTATGCGGCTAGGGCTGCTCAAACGGGGCGGTTATAACCGCCCCGCAAACCGCTAACCGTTAATTACTAACTACTAACCGCTTTGGTGGGTGGTTATTAAAAACCGCTAACCGCCTAGGGCGGTTGCGGTTAGCGGTTTTAGGGGGTAGGATAAGGCGGTTATAACTGCTAACTGCCTTTATTTATATATAATAATATAAATATATATTAAATATTTTATATTAATAAAATATATATTAATTTTTTCATTTGTATTTGGATTAATGGATTTGGGCAATTTATGATTATGTATATGAAATATATAATGTGGTATGTGATGTTTTGAGCTAAGCTTTATTCAAATCATGTTTTTTTCCTCTATCTTTTGTGGAATATTTTGGCCTTAAACCCTTAAAATAAACCCAAAAAAGGCCAATCCCATAAAATAAGCCCAAAAAATAGGTCATTAAAGGCCTAAAACACTTAAAAAATCTCAAAAGCTCATATAAAAAAAGCGGTTATAAAACCGCCAGTTATTGGATTGAATAACTGCTAACCACCGGTTATAAAATAACCGCTAACCGCCTAAGCGGTTGCGGTTACTAAAAATCGATAACCGTTCAAGGCGATTGCGGTTGCGATTATTGTCAATAACCGTCGGTTATAACTGTTTGAGCACCCCTATGTGCGGCGCTCAAGGGAGAAAGTTAGGGTTTTTTGGGTGTAAGATTGATATCTCTTTTTTATTTTATTTTTTTTTAGCATTACTTGTCATGAATAGTATTAAATTTATTTTGCTATTTATAGAATAAGCTCAATTTCTTTCAAAAAACTAAAAAAAAAAAAAAAAGGGTATCGAGATGACAGAAAACTTATTAATTAAAAATTATCAAAATAATTAATAATTTTTTTTTACCGATACTAATGAATAAGTTCTACATTATCTTAGCATTTATTCATAAAAGATATGGTATCATGACATTTATTATTGATGATATTTTATAGTTTTGTTCGGTAGTTATTCTTTCATTTATATTTTTGTAAGCCCTGTTTGGTTCGTGCGAAAAAATTGGAATCCCAGACACGGAGGATCTTATTCCACGGTATCGCATTGCACGTAATCTATGGTAAATTGACACCTTTTTAGCATTACTCGTCATGAATAGTAGTTCATAGATGTCTCTTTGAATAAAAAATTTCGAAAACAGAAACGAAAAATTAAAAAAGGGAAAGAAAAGAGAGGAGGCTATTTATTACATAAAAAACGTATTAATTAACCTTAACTAACCAACTAACATCCTGGGCAAACGTTGGGTCCTGTAACCTGTTCCACTGAAATTTCAACACGTTTAAAATGTCTTCTGCTTTTTAGTAAGATTTAAATGGTTTCACATGACACACGGTACTGGATCAATACGCAATCCCAATGCCGTGTGAAAGTCTACCTAGAAAAAAAAAGAAAAAAAGACAAAAGTAAAAAAACCTATTTTACGTTAGCCGAGTTATATGTTTTTGTGACCCGACATTAGCGGAGGCTATGGCTGCTCGGAAGGCTGTTGGTTATTGTAAAAATTTAGGTCTTCAACGGGTTTTTTTTTGAGGGCGATGCTCTTAAAATTGTAACATTTCGCATCAACGATGAATCATGTTAGAGTTGGTATGGACAATTGATCGAAGATAGCAAAGTCATCTTGAATAGTCTACAAAGCAAGATAGTCGGGCACGTGATTAGGAAGGCAAGCGAAATGACCCATCGTCTAGCGAAACTTGTCCTTGGCCAATCTTTTGTTCAGGTATGAATTGAGATTATGAATAGAGGATAATCTCATGCATATGTATTCAGGACATTATACTTGCCGAGTAAGATTCTTTGATTTGTTTTTTAGAAGAAGGACTCATTTAAAAAAATAATAATAATATAATATTTATATTTAGGATATAAATTTCTCATAAATTGAATTGTATAATTTTTTTTTTAATTTATTCTCTAAAAGTATTATGTGTTTATTAAACATGGGAGAAATATATTTCTTTATTAATACTATTTTTTTTTTTAAAAAAAAAAGGTAAGAAGAACGTGTTATTTTTGCTAGGTTTTCTCATGGTGCTTTTCTAATCATTCCTGAATATTATTTTTCTAAGAAAACAATATTCACCTAGGACCAAGATAGCACCTAACATTTTCCTTAAAAAAAAAATTGTACTTCTTACATGCTAAAAAATTGAAATAAATTGTTACTCAGGGACCATGTCTAATGAAGCGGAGGTTACTAATCCGAATCTCCCTTCCCTTTTTATGTGGACTTGTCAAAAAAAAATTTCTATAATGAAATAAATTGAGTAGATTCTTACAGGGAATCCAAACTTCATTCAATCTCGCATTTGAGAATAAACTTTTCTCATTATTTTTGTTAATTTTCTAATGTCTTTAAATAGATACTTACAATAAGATTAGATAGAACATATATATCCAACTAATGAAATCTAATAAAAACTAATTTTAATCCTAATTGACAACTAATAATCCTTATTAATTAAAATTATATCTCAATGAGAATAATTTCGATTAGGTAGTAGTGTAAATTAGGTGTTTTGCACCATTGAATAGAAATCAAACACTAAAGCTTGAAACACCAAAAAATAATATGACCATTCGCACCGAATAATTTTTTTGGGATAACTTTACTTTAAACTTTTGAATTATTATGCGATTTGACAAACCCCTCTTGAACTTCAAAACCTCTCAATTTGAATCTATGAACTTTCAATTGCAATCAATTTGAACCATTCTGTCATATTTAAAACATTAAAAATAAGACAATAACATTTATACCCCTGATTTTTTTATAAAATTTCAAATTAAATTTTTTTTTAAAAAAAATCACAAGGTGACTCACGGTTGGGCCACCTTGTGACCTTTTTTTTCATTTTTTTAAATTTTTAATAAAAAGTGAATTTAAGGGTAATTTTGTCTTTTTAAAAATTTTAACGGCAAAAATTGACGGAATTGGGTAAATTGACTACAATTGAAAGTTCAGAAGTTCAAATTGAGAGGTTTTTAAGTTCGGGAGGCTTGTCAAATCGCATAATAATTTAAAGGTCTAATAAAAAGTCTTTTAATATCTTTTTATAATTTTTAAGATATTAAACCGTATAAATTCTTTCACATTTTAATTATTGTTTAAAAACTAATGTTATACCATATTAGTATTCATAATTTTTAAAATATTAAAAAATATGGTAAATATTAAGTGATAAAACTGAGAAATATTGATGTAATAATATTATCATTAATTTTATTTTGTTATTATTTTTTTAATTTTTAAAAAAACTGATCTTTTTAGAGAATTTAGTTATAAAATTACAAAAAATATTAAGGTTACCAAATCTTTTACCAAGAAATGACCCAGATAGGTACTAAGATTGCAGCCCACCACCTAGCGAAAGAAGCTATATCTCTTAGCATGGAACATGATCTTATTAAAGAAGTTCCTTGTTATCTTTATGGAGCATTGTCTTAAAGTTATTTTGCTATTTATAAGATAGCTCAATTTCTTTCAAAAAATTAAAAAAATATAGGTACCAAGATGACGTGAGGCTTATTAATTTAAAATTATCAAAAAAATTAATAAAAATAATTACAATACCAATAAATAAATTCTACATCATCTTAGCATCTATTCATAAAAGATACGGTATCATGACATTTATTATTGACGATATTTTATAGTTTTCTTAGGTAATTATTCTTTCATTTATATTTTTGTAAGGCTCTGTTTGGTTCGTGCGAAAAAATTGGAATCCCAGACACGGAGGATCTTATTCCACGGTATTGCATCGCATGTAATCTATGGTAGATTTGAACTGTCGTAGGAACGTGCTTCTGAAACTAAAAGTTTTCCTTTTCTATGAAGACCCTGAATTTTGTTTACTTGCAATCTCATTTCCATCTCTCTCTTTCTCTCTCTCTCTCCAAGAGTACATAAATATTACCATACGTGGAAACGTTTTTCGCGTCCTCCTCCTCACTTTCTTCCTCTCTATACCCTCTTTTCTCGACCTTTTCCTGAACACCCATTTTCTTAATTAGTTCGTTTCCCTCTTCCTTCTTCGCATTTCCAGTCATGGAGGAGGCTAACGGTAAAGTTCTCTGCAACTGTTTTTCTTTGTAATGATTTCTTTTCTTTTGTTCTGTGTCAACTATTTGAGCTTGCTAAAACTTGAATCCATCTTGGTTGTCATTCTTTCTTATAAATGCTGAATAGTGATTTAGAGTTTTGTTCTGCGGAAATTGGCAGATGAATCCATAATCATCACCATACTGTATCACGTGTGTGTACGTATATATGTATGTATGTATGTATGTATCTGTTTGTTTATATGTTTTTGTATTCGATTACAGGTTAAATGTTTTTTAGATTGTTGAAAATCAGGTGTTAGAATTCTAGGTTGGGTCTGTTCTGTTTTCTACTTTTCCTGCAAATATGTTTTCCTTCAAGAAAAACTCTTCTGAATCAGAATTTTTTCTTCCTCCTTTTTATTTTTATTTTTTTAAGTTAATGAGTTGACTTGTCTAGATTTTTGTAATTCAAGTTATTCACTAAGGAACTGAATATAGTCATAGGGAAGAAATGCACCTCAAAAGCAAAATAATTAAAATAAATTGAGAATGCTAACCTTCAAATACAATATAATTTCAAACCTTCATGTTTTCTTTAATATGTTACCAATAAAGATGAAAATGAATAAAACATCACAATTGTGATAAGAGAAATAGGAAGCTTGAAAGATATAAGAAGACTAGATATAGAGAAAGGATTATGGTTTTAGTGTACTGAAAATTAAAGAATAGAAGAAAAGGAGGAAGAGGCAAGACAAAATAACACTCCCTTTTCTTTTTTTTATCTTAGTCAGTCTTTCCCCCCTAATCTAACTTCTTAAGATGGAATCAACATGACATAAAGGGAATTAGTTCGGGAAATAAAGTTAAAAAAGCATTATTTGAGAAATATCTTCTGAAATGACACTATTTTGAGGGGAAAAAACTCAAGCATTGCTTGGTTATCGCTTTAAAGTAGTTCTCTCGCTTTCGAAGCAAAGCATGGCTTGATGTAGCTCAAGATGCAATAAAAAAAATGCCTTTTGAGTGCTACTTAATGAGTTCCAAAATTGGATTTTTTTTCTTTGTTAAAATTAGTTCTTATTTGAAGTAGTGCAGGCTAAACAATGTGGTAAACACGTTTGAAAGCCCTTTCTGAGACCTGATTTCCAATGTCCTTTCTTAATTAATATGGCCCAATATTATAAAGCTCAAAGAGAAGTGTCCTACATGTTTTCTTCCATTATTCCATTGATTATCAAGTAGGTTGGAAACAATTGAAAATGACATTAAAATATTTCTGCGTATTTTGGGTCTGGATATTCAATCATTTGATTGTTATTCCTTTAATTGACAATGAGGTCATTGTGGAAAATAAATGCCATCAATAGTAAAATATGAAAATGCCATCATATTTGAAATTTGAGCCTGATGAGTTTCTTTCATTTAGGGCGATGGTTCATGGTTTCTGCGATACTCCTATTATGCTACTAAAAAGCAACTGAGAATTACTCTTCTATTAGAAATGGCACAGATATAAATAAATTGCTTCTGCTCCAAGAACAGAGGCCATGTCAGTTGTAAGAGAAGTGAATCTGCATTTCCAATGGATTTTCTTGACTGTTCTTTTTAAACATGGCATCATAATTTCTTTTCAGAAATCACATACAAGTATTCATGTTGTGTTTGTTTTGTTAAGTTCTCTTCCTCATGTTCCACCTACCTATTATTTCCCCTTCCATGGTAGTGCGAGGTAAATTGGCTCCTTATATATATATATATAATATCGGTCTTTCCTTTAATAGATTGCAACTTTTTCCCCTTTAAACTATTTCTAGCAATGCATATTGATTGAAATGGTTAATTTATTGAGAATTGGAATTACTAGTAAATGATGCTATTTTTTTTTCCCTCATATATGCTTCATGCATCTGGAAAAATTTATAGTTGATGTTATTTACTCTCTTTTGTCCTCATTCTGTTCATAGTGGTGGAAGCTAAAGATGGAACAATTTCTGTAGCTTCTGCATTTGCTGGCTATCAAGAAGGTAATTCCAAATCCATCTCTTATCTCATCCTCCCACCCCTGAATTTTAGAGTTAATGGTTTTTACAGCTAGTTGTATACTTCTTGGTGGTGGAGTCCGTCTCTTTGTTATTTTCTCAAATTGTACATGTTACTGTACCATTTTATGTGGAGATGTCAAGTATTTCTTTTCCCGTTTTGAACTCAATTTTTATCATTTAACAGCTGGTAATCATCTTTAAAAGAGCTAAGTTTTTTGTATTGATCAGTGTATTGTTGAATAATTGTTTTTGTAAAAGAATTATATAAATCTAATATTCATTTTACTAGCCTTTCGTATAATCTACCAACTGAATTGATTACATATATTGTGTCTGTTTTACTCAAATGGGGCATTGATTTTCGTTCACACCTGGTCTTGTGTAATTCTGCAACTCACCGCCTCTGCAACCAACCCCCAGCAAGGGGTTGGACCAAGGACGCAGAGGGGGTGACCGGGTCCATCCCTCCGAATTGTTTTCCTTGTATAAATTAAAAGCTGGTACAAGTATGATTACATCGTGATGTCCTTTCTTTGTGATTGATCAACCAGTTGTACAGGATAGAGACCACAAATTCTTAACCCAAGCAGTTGACGAAGCATATAAAGGGGTTGAATGTGGAGATGGAGGTCCATTTGGTGCAGTTGTTGTTCATAATGATGAGGTAGTTGTAAGCTGTCACAACATGGTTTTGAGAAACACTGATCCGACTGCACATGCAGAGGTTACTGCAATAAGAGAGGTTGGACCAAGAAATTATCCTGTTGGCTTGTGTGGGTTATTTAATTACTTTGAGTATGGTGGTGCCTGCTTCATAGGTTGTTTCTGTAGAAACTTAACTTTTATATTGAAGGAAAGCTTATCTAAAAATCTTCAGTTGATGCGCGAGGTTGATATTAGTCGATATATGCTTTTGGCCATAATGACACACATGTATGGGTGGGTCTTCCACACACACACAAAGACGCACATGGAAGTAACCATAATTCTTGAGACCATGCATGGGTGGATCTTTCATCTTGATTATGCACCAAATTGCTTCTTGTTGATGACGATGACGAAAAAGATGGTTCTTGTCATGTAGTTAGGAATTAGTGGTTCCAGTTTGGTTTTGTTTCAGGCTTACATATAGTAATCTTGTTTCTATTGCCAATGCATAATCATCAACGTTTTTGCACTTCTTACTAAAACACCTGCCTGCCCCTATAAGTGAGAATTAATTGTTGTGGTTGTTCAAGTTTTATTCTCTCTCTCTCTCACACACGCACACACACATGATGTATACAATTTTGAGAGTAATGGAATTTAGAATTAGTATACAGATGTAATTCTCAAATGTATGGACTTATGGGAGTTTGAAACTTCTAGTACTTCATTGTGGATACCGAATAGGAAAAAGAAAATCATCAATTGTTAATGTCTTACTTTACCAGTGAGGTTGGTCCAGGCGTTATTTTGATGGCAGCTTATTTGAGCGTCAATATGCTGGAGCTTTTCCAAAAACCTGATAAGTGATCTGAATCATGTGCAATCATTTTCCCCCTTTTGCTTTCAAAAAGATGGTTAGCGAAGTGAACTGATAATAAATAAATAAATTTTCTTGTTTTCATCTGTTTGTTGGGACTATTATCCGAAACTTGAGTGAACCCGTGATGCTCGATATCTAGGAGTGTCGGTTGTTCTTTATCAGTAATGAAAAATGCTAACGATATTTGGAGGAAAAAATGAAAATAAAAAAGATTTGGATTTGGGTCATTCAAATTTTCATAGTAGAGTTGCCAAAGTAATTACTTAATTGTGAGGATGGATATGCATATAGATCAAGACGAAGAAATCTTACATTATAACACCGAGCTGAAAATGTTTCTTTTCTTTACATAACATTGTGGCTACTGGAATCAATTCTAATTTTTTCTTGAAAGTTTTTTTAAGTGTGTAATTAGTAATTAATTCTGTTCTTTTTGGAAACTTTACTTCAACTTTTGGGTATGATATTTTGCGTTTTGACACACATGGATCTCATGCTTGGAATGGATTTCTCATATAGGCCTGTAAAAAGTTGAATCAAATTGAGCTCTCAGAGTGTGAGATATATGCGTCTTGTGAGCCTTGTCCAATGTGCTTTGGTGCTATCCATCTTTCAAGAATCAAGGTCTAATTTTCAAAACTCTATTTAATTTTGGATGACAATCACTGTTCCACATTACCATAAAATGTTGATATTTTCTGTCTGTTTGTTTGTTTATTTTATTTTATTTTAAAAAGAGGTTGGTTTATGGAGCCAAAGCTGAAGCAGCTATATCGATCGGGTTTGATGATTTCATTGCGGATGCATTAAGAGGCACAGGGTTTTACCAGAAGGCTCACCTGGAGATCAAGAAAGCCGATGGTAGTGGAGCTGCTATAGCAGAACAAGTGTTTGAGAAGACAAAAGCCAAGTTTACCATGTATTGATCTTCATAGTTTCCTCTACAGTGGGAAAAAAAATGCTTATAAGTAACTCATGGCATAGACTTCTCTCTCTCTCTAATACGCTTGATATTCTGTCAGCCCTTTTTACATGAACTCTGGAACACTTTTGACATGAACATGAGAAATGGGAAAAGTTCGATAATTAAGGTGCTTGTGGGACCATGAGAACTGCAAATCAAAGATAATGTTCCTTTTGGCTGCTGATGACTTGAGTAGGAATTGAAAAGGGTGATAAATAGCTCCCTAAGGTTAAATTGGTCATGTGCTTTGGGGTCTTGATAAATATAAGGTTTAAAAAAAGACAAATAGCTCACTGGAGTAAGAAAAGAAAAAAAGAAACAAAAAAAGTTAACAGACTTCGTTGTGTTATATCAACATCAATCATATTATGACACATGTCCATCACCACATTGCTACAACCCCTCAAATATAAGTTTTTATTTTTTATTTTTTTGATATCAATCTTATGCAGAGTTTCTATGATCACTTGTGAGCTATATGTGTTTGTCCTCACCATGCACATTTACTTATACTTTTAAGGACTTTTGTTTGTGCATGTGCCATGAACCTTTGCTCCTTACTCTTGAGACTCTCTCATCCATACTTGCACTGTTGAAAATAAAAGGGGCGTCCACATGGGCACACCCATGACACCCCTATGTATACAAAGCCAGGCGATACAACGTCTGGCTTGTAAGCAGGAAATTGACGTTGTTAGTTATTTTAAAAACAAAAATTGCTCTCTTCGTCTAAATGGGTTGAGAGACGGATGAAACAAAATAAATAGAGAACAACTCTCTCTCAAGTATATTTTTTCACTGGTGCTCTTGTACCTTTCTATTACACCATATTAACTCATTGGAGAGTCTTTCAGTGAGACTATAATATAGCATCTTGGAATGAGATGTCGCTCAACCCAAAAGCTTAAGGCTAAGAGTTTAAAATCCAACAATATTATATTAACCACTCACAGTTATGACATCCTATAAATATATGACTCAATCTTCCTTCACTCACTCTTATACACAAATACAAACTCTATTTTAGTCATATTATCATATTACAAGATTAGCAATATCAACAACTTCGGCCGATCGTGTTTTCTATCTTTATTATGTTGTTTTTTAGTCATCGTTCATATCACTTATACGCTATTTATTTAGAAAAATGCTAGAATGAGGATTTTGTCCTCCTGTATCTTTCAAAATGTGAGTGATTACTATTGATCATATCAATTTCAATAATGGTTTTAAAAATCATATCATATTTATAAAAGAACACAAAAAAAAAAAAAAAAACAAGAGTCGTCCTTAAAGCTTTACTCGTTTGTTTGAGTTCGAGATAGGTTTCTTGTCCTATGAGTGACCGACATAACCGCCCAATTAATGAATGCTAGTGGCATTCTCAGACAACAATAAATCATTGTTCTAAAACTATTCTATCAATTCAAGAAAAACATATGTAGAACCCACAAAACTCAATTACTTGCTTCACTGTCGACCATTGATGATCAATCACCAAGCAAAAAAAAAATAAAAAATTCAAAGACCCAAGAAGTCTACAAATATCAGTATATCACCCTCCCATAGACCGCAACTCCTCCAATGCTCCCTTAATCTGATCCTGTATTAACTCCAACCGCTTCGAATACACCTCCAACTCCAAAATCCGCTGCTCCCTCCACTTCTCATCCGCCGCTTCCCCACCCACCAAATTCAATGGCGCCGGCATCGGACTCAAGGCATTACTCAACAGCTCCTTAAACAACGGCGATAAACAACTCCTCACTGTCTCCTCCATCGAATCCGATTCGTTGTCGTTCTTTTGATTTGACGTCGACCCATTATTCGAAACGTGCTTCTCATTGCTCCTCAAGCCTAACGGGGACTTGGTCGGCTTGGGAGGCCTCCAATCGCCGACAACTTCGTCGCTCTCCACCTTAACATTGACAAGATTGAGGCTATCAAGGTAATTATGGCTAATTAGTTGATCAGAATGATGATCATGATCATGATCATGATCCACGCCCCATATCTTACGAGAGATTTCAAACGTGGCCTGATCGTGAGCGTTCCTGAAAGAAAACTCTTTGTCGGAGCCGATTTTGTGAAGAAAGTTTCGGTACTTCTTCTTTAGCCTGCGGAGCTTTTCCAAGAGCTGGTTCTTGTTGAAAGCCAGGTGGAACTTTGACCGGATTTGGTCGTAGAACAATGCGGTGTCGTTGCACTGAGTGCTGCCACGTCGCGTTGTGAAGTCCAGGAAGCCTCGCAAGAGCTCCATCTCGTCCTCCTTCGTCCAAAGCCTATGGAACAGTCTCCGACCATCCTCCTCGTCGTCGTCGTCATTGCGACGCCGTTTTAGATTTCCGATGACGGTGGTGGTGGTTGCAATCGAAGGGCGATCGGGATCGCGATCCATCGGGGCCCCGGTGGCGGGGAGTGCCACGGTTACTACAGAGGCGAAGGCGTCGGTGGGGACAGCGATGCCGACTGGAATATCGCGATCATCGTCAGCCGAGACGACATCGTTCTTCTCCTCGTCATTGATGATATTAATGTCAATGTGATCACGAGGCTCAGTCGAAACGCAGTCGTTTGGCGATTGATCATCGTCGTCTTCTTCTGCTTCGTATTGGGAGGAAGAAGAGGAAGAGGAAGAGGAAGAGAACATAATCCAGCCGACAAAGGAAGAAAGCATTTTCGTGCATTTTAATGAACGTTTTTAGGAGTTCGATCTTCTTAATTAATGAGTATTTGTTTTGTACGGACGGTTTTAAACCAAGTTTCCAAATAAACAAATACCGGAATTCCGGAGGCATAAACACTACAAACTCTACGATCCATTGGTTGCATGCAGTTGCACCACAACGATTTTGGACACATTTTGGCAACATTTGTATTGAATAACCGCTGACTTATTAAAAATCGTGGCGGTTACGGTTATAGTTAATAACTACCGGTTATAACTGTTTGAGTACCCCTAATAAAAAGAATATCATTACTCATTATTAGAGCATTCCTAATAGAAGAGTCAAATGACATTTTTATCTAAAATGACTCCTTAAATTTGTAAAATACCCTTTGCATTGGAGAAGCGAAAAAAAAGAAGCTATATGTAGCGGTACTTTTGAAGGAGCCATTTCATTTTTTTTTTTTTTATTTCTTTCTCACCTGTTTTCTCTTTTCTCAAAATTTTCTTCTGCTATCTCTCTTCTACATCTCAATTTTTCCAAAATTTTCTCCTATTATTTCTCTCTTCACATCTCTTTTTTCCCAAAAGTTGAAAAATAGAATATTTAGAAAAAATACAATTGTTATTTTTTTTAAAAAAAATAATATTTAAAAGATTTAGATAAAAATATAACTAATTGGATATAAAATATAATGAAGCATTTAAAAATTCATTAGCTAAACTAGATAAAATAAGTTTTGAATAATCATTTTGCATAAAAATTTGGCTCCTCCATTGAGAATTTTCTTATGGGATAATAGCATTCACAATGGAGGAGCTAAATGATACTTTTATCTAAAATAGCTCCTTAAATTGATAAAATGCCATCTACATTGGAGAAGCTAAAAAAAATGTATAATAGATATTTTATTAAATGAGCTAAAAAAAAAAAGCTACATGTAGCGACACTATTCAAAGAGCTATTTTCCTAAATTTTCTTCCCACGTATTTTTTTCTTCCACTATCTCTCCCAAAAATTTCTTCCCACATTTTTTTTATTATTTCTCTCACCTGTTTTCTCCTACTATTTCTCTTTCACATCTCATTTTTTTCAAAATTTTCTCCTATTATTTCTCTCATCACATCACTTTTTTATCAAAAGTTGAAAAATAAGATATTTAAAAAAAATACAATCGTTATAAAAAATAAAAATTAAATGATATAGATAAAAATATAACTAATCGGATGTAGAATGCCCTTAAAAAGTTATTAGCTAAATGAGATAAATTGAGTTTTGAAAAACTATTTAACATAAAAAATTAGCTCTTCCACTGTGTATGCCTTAAGAAGTGAAATAGAATAGAATAAACTATTTCACCGTCATTTCATCAAGATTTTATTTTGTTACGTTTATAATATCATGTCATCTAAAAATTGAAAATAAGTTTGACAAAATATGTACCATGCAACACTATAGTCCATATATACTATTAAATTTTATAAAATAAAACACAGCAGTTTAACTGCCTACCCTACCCATTCAGATTCAGCCATTAATAAATAAGGAAGGAAGAGTTTGGACCTATCTGGGCCCAAATTTAGGCTGGAGCGGTTGAGCTACAGTTTGACCTTGGGCTGATCCAGGAACAGCTGGAAATGGAAATATTTTAAAGAAATTAATAATACTTTTATTTGTATACTCTCAGATAAAGTGATAAACTAAACATCCTCAAAAAGTTATTAAAATCTTTTTAAGGATAATTATTGTGTAAACAGTTTCTAAATAAATAACATTGACGCTTTCAAAGAGGTTATTGATAGCCTCACCCTCACATATTATTGCTGTTTTATGCCTTGAGACAGCTACCGTTTGTTTGAAAAATTATAGCTGTACCCTGTATGTTAAGTTATCTTTTTTTATTTCACCCCCCTCAACATTCATCTAATTAATTATCTCACTTTATAATTTTTTATTTTTTATTTTTCCAAACGTACGAGAATAAAATTGGGATGCCCAACTCTTTGTGCGGAGGAAGAGGTAGTACTAGTAGCGTAAGCCGTAAGGAGTTAGTATTGACTATTGAGTTATAATTTAATGGTGATTTAGAGAGAAAAAAAAGCGATAAAAATAAGCCTTGAAAAATGAAAACTCGTAGTCGTAGGCAGTAATGCACACGCAGCCCTGCATGCGCGTGGGTCCGATGGTCCCCCCCACAATCTCCACCGAATTTAACCAAAGTCCACCACCTACGCATATACAACGAAGCCTCGTGAACCCCTTCACTCTCGGCCTAACCTAACCACTACGCCCAACCTTAGCCCCACAACCACAAACCACCCCCTCTCCCAAGACCCAACCAAAAAAAAAGAAAAAGAAATAAAGAAAAAAAGAAAAAAAGAAAAAAAAAAAGAAAAATCAAACCCAGGGCTCTTCTCCCCCTCTGTTACTCTAAAAATTTGTCTAATGGCTTCCGAGCAAGACGACACCGTTTTTCCTGAAGAAGACCTCGACGATGACGACGACGAATTATCCGACGACGACGAAGACGACGACGACGAAATCGAAATCGAAGTCGAAAACGAGAACGAGACCGATGACGTCATCAATTCAGGCTCCCCCTCCACCTCATCGCCTGCTGCCGACGCAGTGACCGTCGCGGTGCCGGCCTCCTCTGTCCCCAACGGCCGCCTGCCGATTGCCACGTCGGCAATCGCTACCACCATGACGATCGCCACGTCCTCCTCCTCTATGCCTTCTCCCAAACGAGAACGTGCCGAAGCCGAGGAGAAAAAGCCCCAGCCCCAACCCATCGACGACTCTCGCAGGCTGTTTCAGCGGCTTTGGACCGACGAGGACGAGATCGAGCTCCTCCAGGGCTTCCTCGACTACACGACGTCTCGGGGTTCCACGCACCACAACGACACCGCTTTGTTCTACGACCAGATCAAGTCCAAGCTCCAGCTTGACTTCAACAAAAACCAGCTCGTCGAGAAGCTTCGCCGTTTGAAGAAGAAGTACCGCAACGTCGTCGGCAAGATCACCGCCGGCAAGGACTTCTCCTTCAAGAGCCCCCACGACCAGGCCACCTTCGAAATCTCCCGCAAGATCTGGAGCAACGCAGACAACGCCACCGGCCGCCTCGCCGTCGACGACGTCGTCTTCGACGACGAAGATCCCAACCTCAAAAACCCTAACTTCACCGAAGAAATAGGCGAGAAGAAGCCGATTTTGACCCCGAAGTCGCGCAAGCGGCCCCGATCAGCGACTCGCAGCGAAGAGAAGCGAATTCCGACGCCAACAGACAACAAAACTAACAGCAATGACAATCCTAATACTAGCAATTTGGGGAACATGATTGAAGAGACGGTGAGGAGCTGCTTGTCGCCGCTGTTCAAGGAGCTGCTGAGCAATGCGATGGGAATTGGGGGAAGAGGGGTCGGAATTGGGTTCGGAGGATTGGGGATGAACGCGATGGCGATGAATGCGATGCCGCTGAGTTTCGGCGGAGGGGAAGGGACGGCAGTGGACGAGCGGTGGAGGAAGCAGCAGATTCTGGAGCTGGAGGTGTACGCCAAGCGGCTGGAGTTGGTGCAGGATCAGATTCGGGCGGCCCTGGAGGAATTGCGGTCCACGGGACGGTGATTGGTTGATTCTAATCTATGGGGGCGTTGTAGTAAGTGGGCTGGCTTTTTCTTTTGTTCTTTTTTTAATTTTATTTTATAATTCGATGAATATTTTGTTGGTGTTCTTGATATAGCGTAGAGTAATTGCCTTTCGGGTGTATACTTTTTCTGGTGATTTCGATACAAACACTTGTCTAATAATCATTTCTAATTGTTTAGTGTTTGGTAGTTTTTGTTCATAATCTTTATATTTGATATAAATTATAATATAGATTGAAGTGATGAACGAACTGGTAGAATAATGGCACGTTATAGAATTTGGTGGTTTGTTAAGGATCTTGATTTAATCTTCCCGTCATGGAATAATTAGGTTTGGATGAGAGAGACTTGTTTATGGGCATGGATGAGGATGTTTCTGCTCTGCACTGCACTGCACTTTTGTGTTCTGTTTTTTTTTTTTTTTCTATGCTTATATAGCCAGCCAGCCAGCCAGCCCAAAAGGATGAAAAAACAGGCCATTTTATGGAAAAGGGGTAGGAATGATTCATCATGCTTTGGATGGATCCCTTTGCTTTGTTTGCATTAGGAATCCATTTCCCTCATCCTTCATGTTATTGATAGTATAGTGATTGATTCGTGAAGGTTGATGTAATTTAATCCACATAAATTGCTGATTTTGGCTAAAAGTTTTAGAAATTTAAATTTACACCTCAGTTTTGGTCATATGTTATTGTTGGAATTGTTTAGAACTTACGTTTTATTATTAAGAGAGGAGAACACCTGCTCAGGGGGAAAAAAAAAAATTACCAAGAGGCTGTATTCTTGAATAGGATACTCTATATTAATTTTTTTTAAAAAATAATATTATATTATTTTAATTTTTTGGAAGATGTATTAATATTGGCTTCATTTCGTATAAAATTGATTATGGTGTTTCCTTCAACTTCCTAGTAGCCCTTTAATTTATGCGTTCTTTCACCTCTACTAGTTTTATTGCCGTTTATTAGAATTACCTTGTAGAATCTCTATCACGGACTCGAAATCCCATTTGGGAAGAGGACATTCATGGCCCTCTTGCAATGTCCTTTGTATAGTATTGAACAGCCCCTACATATGAAGCTTCAGGAATCAGGACTTAGCCGCACATGTTGCTGTGGATCTTGCTAAAAAGGTTGCAACAATGTGATTTTGGAGGGCGACTTCTTTCCCCCTTCCCCACATTGAATAATTTTTTTAAAAAAAAAACCCTAGAGTTCCAACTCCTTGGTGATTTGGAATTTTCTCCAATCGTTTCTGACATTCATATGAAGTTTCATCACTTCTAATATCAGAGCGCTTCTTTTGTGCATACTCTCTCGTTAAGTGGGTCACTTCAAACTCTATGTTTAAAGGCATTTTCAAAATATCTCTCGTCTTTAATTCAATTAGGATCAACATCGGAAAGGACCACTCCTTTTCTTTATTTATTATGCGATTACAATTTAATATCACAATTATCCAAATCAATCATTTAATGAGTGTTATGTGAGACCAAAAAATGCGCGTATAAAAAATAAAAATCTCATTTCATCGAACAGGCATCGCCAACCAATAAAAACAAGTGTGCCCCTATGCATTTAAGCCAACGATACAACGGTTGGCTTATAAAATTGTAACTGGCAGGTATAATGCTTGTTAGTTATATTTGACAAGTGTTACGCATGCCAGGCTTTTATTTTTTATTTTTTAGGAAATAATTTTTAGTAAGGTATTCCACCGCCGAGAGAAAAAAGAAATTTATTAGAAAATCACGTAAAACAATATTTAATTGCAGTTTTCGCTATGCGCATGATAATTTTCCAACACTTTTGTTATACACAATTTAGTGCATGCTTAATGCACACATTTGACGTATACGATTCCAACGCAGTCATAGGCTCAAACATGTAGAACAATAAACACGATGAGAGATTCTTGCCAAAAAAACAAAAAACTCGTTAAGAGAAGAGTAATGCTAATATGCTAAACACATTCCTATTTATTTTATATTTATTTTTATATATTTATAGGTGAATTTTAAAATTATAATTAAATTAAAATTTATATCACAAATTCAATAAATTTTTTAAAAATCACTTATTAATATGAAAAGGTAAGAATGTATAAATATTGCTCTTTCAAGGGTATTTAACGCTACCGTGGGCTGACAAACACCTTTCAAAATTAATTATTAAAAATAATAATAATAAAAAAATTTTAAATAAATAAAAATATTGCAAAATCTCAGATGCTGCTCCCACCTTATCCAACTCACTCCCTCTCAAAAATGAGCATATACCTTCCCAGTTCCCATGGACCCCTTTGATTACTCTTCAACCCAACACCAAGAATCAACAAACAAACAATCTTCTTAATCCACAGTTTCCCCAAACCACTTCCATCTTCCTGCACTGAGAAAGAAGGAAAATTCATGGCTTGTGCAGCAACAAGACCCACCTTCTCTTTCCACCTCTCAACCTCTTTCCCACAATCCTCATCTCCAAAACCCAGACCCCATTTCATCAAACTCTCAATCCTTCACAAGCCCCACAGACTCATCAGCACCGCACACTCCATTGACATCTCCAAAGAAGACACGCCCACATCAAGCGAACAGCCAAATTCACCAGCTCAAGAGCCGGAAGAATCTCAAGAAAAGATCGACAAGCGCCGCCTGGAAGAGAAGTTTGCGGTGTTAAACACAGGGATATACGAGTGCAGGTCTTGTGGGCACAAGTACGATGAAGCGGTGGGAGACCCGTCTTATCCGATCCCACCGGGTCTGCAGTTTGATAAGCTCCCGGTGGATTGGAGATGCCCGACTTGTGGGGCGGCGAGGAGCTTCTTTCAGAGTAAGAGTGTGGAGATTGCTGGGTTTGCCGAGAACCAAAAGTTTGGGCTTGGAGGAAATGCTCTGACTTCTGGGCAGAAGGCTGTGCTTATATATGGGAGCTTGTTGGTTTTCTTTGCGTTGTTCTTGTCTGGGTATTGGCTGCAATAGTTTGGAGTTGGAGGGGGAAAGATATGGGTAATAGGTAAGAGTTTTTGTAGCTCTTTTTTCTTTTTCTTTCTGATAATTTCATTTTAAGTAATAAGTAATATTGCTGTAATAAGTAATATTGCTGATGTTCTGTTAATGTATATTGAATTGTATTTCTGAAATGGGAAAATGTTATAATTCAGGTTACTTGAGTAATTAGCAACATGATTTTGTGGCAGTGTAAACATAGTAATATTGAAGAACTGTAGTCCAATTAGCTGAAAAGTACGTTAGATTTTGCCTTTTTAAGTGGAAAATTGAGAGAAATTAGGAGGAAGGTACTGCTCCTCTAGTGAGTTATTGAAACAAGAATCGAACTATTGCTATCTAATAAACTACAATTGTCAATATTTTTGGTTATAAAGGCTGCTTAGCATTGCAAGTATGCATGATCTCCTTTAAATTGAACCTTGTGGCGTTGATTAGTTTGGAAGAATTGGGTAGTAAGAGCGGGTTCTTATACCCTTTGGCAAGCAGAAGACTAAGAAGACGAAGAAGAAAATCAATAATAATTTAGTTAAATAATAGGTGTAAATGAATTCTCTGCCCTTTCCTTTTCCCACAAGTAAATTAATAGGTATAAATGAATTCTCTGCCCCTTCATTTTCTTTGTGGGAGTGTGTGCGCACCCTTAATTGTGTATGTATTGCAAGTCAATCATACTTTATCCTACTTTTTATATTTTACATATAATTTGGTATGTGAAAAGTCGATCATATTAATCTTCAACTTCAAGAGTACTCACTTCAGCCGCCGGCCACCGCATTCTAAATTTATGGCAACTTCTTCAAATCTCCCATCCCTAACAAATAATCAAATCAGGATAACGTGAATGATTACTCCTTGGTAGTGTTTCTTGCTCTCTGTCCTTAATTTCTTCCTAAAATATCTGTAGTTCTTAAATAGGATTACGTTTCCTATGTTGGAGCCTTGCCAATTGTAACAGCTTTTCCTGTTCAAAAACTCAGTAGCATGTATCTACATCTTTAACAAAGCACCTTCCTGTGTCTATTCAGGGTTCATCAAGCAAATATATATTGTCAATTGATATGAATCAAATTGATCATTTGATGATATTTGCTCCACTGGTTAGCTGTGTTACAAGTAACTAAAGCTAAATTTTAAGAGCAAGGGAGGAGTTGCAGTAAGGTTTTCCAGCTGAATCCAGTGAATTTATGTCGTCAATGCATGGTATTATAGAAGTCTAAAGTTGGATGGGCTTCAGGATTTCAGACCAACCTGTTTCATTTGGTTAACTTTCTCTTTCTGGTTTTTGGTTTAGACAAATTATGTCAAAGTAACATCCACCGTCTGTTTAGATTCTCTATTAGTGGTTACCACCTTTCTTTGATTCGCTTAATGGAATGTAGCTATGAATGATGAAGGAATTTACATCTATTATCTGACCCCTCCAAAGCCCCCTCGTGGACTTTTCTTTTGTGCAGTATACATTAAGAAAACCCAAAAAAAAAAAAAAAAAACTTAATATGGAACATAGTCAGACTTTTATGCAAATTCTAGCTTTGGTTGTGGTATGCCTATCCAGGTTTTTTTATTAGGTGTATTACCTCTTTCCAGCTTCCTTAGCCACCCAATGTGCTGCTTGATTTGCTGAACCCTAATGATGGTGAAAGCAAGTGTCGTTTGTACTTACTAAAATATAAGTTAAATAATTAAATTCAAGATTGCTTATAGTCATCTCAGACAGTTGTTTGGAATCAGTTTCAACATGGACCATGGGCCAGCTGCTACCATAGCTGTCAAGCATAGCCTGATTAATTAGTTTTCCATCCATAGAGTTGCCGTGGTCTTTGACCAGTACTCCTGTTCCAGCTTGTTTTTCATCCTCTAAGAAAGGACCGTCACTATCAGGTTTATATTTGAGACTTCTTAGAGGTGGTGGTTGAACCCTATAGAATAGGCTGACCTGAGTTTTTAGATTTAACTCCAGATTAATTTGCCATGGTTACTGTTGGGAAAAGAAATTTATGACAAGCCAACCAGGTTTGAATGTGCACAACAAGAACACGAAGAAGCCATCTGGAGGCTGGAGGGGATCATAGAGAGCCTGTTTTTATCATCTTCTTAAGTCGGCCAAGGGTTATACTAGAAAATGCAAGGAAAAAAACAAAATTGCCTTCCAACACAAAGCCCGGACGCCACACTCGCCAATTCTGCCACGTCTTTATGGTAGGTTTAGGCATTTTGGTGAGCCAATTTGGTGAGAGGTGTCAAAGGAAGCTTCTAGCTGACTCACCAATTTGGATTTTGGACCAAAAAAGGAAAAAAAATTATTTGTTATTTCTTTTCTCTTTCCTCCCTTGGTTTTATTTCTTTTTATGAAAAATATGACCGTCAAAGTAAAACAAATATTCATAAATATGATCATTAAGAAAATATAAAACATTAAAAAATATAGATGTTTAGAAAAAGAATAAAGAAATATTTGAAAAATAATATTTTAATAAAATGATAAAAGTGGATAGCTAAAACAATGAAGTTGCTGTGAATGCCTTTGTCCCAAATCTTAATTAAAAGAAATAAGCACCATATGCGAGATTCAGCTTTCGCAGAATAACAACCCCTTTCCCAAGCTAAAATCCCAGGATTTACATGCAATTTTAAAAGGTGTGAACAGCAGTGACTCATCAATATATATATATATATATACACACGCCATTCATACCTTATTATAATCGAGAGGTCACACACGTTTCATGCAACCAAAAATAACAAAAACACATTGTGTAAATTAGGAAAATAATAATTTTTTATAATAGGTTAGGTCATTTTATAGGGTTTTTTTTGTTTTTTTTTTCCTAGAGCTGTCAATAGATATTAAAAGTCACTTATCCAGAATGAACAACTTACGCACTGATTACATCTTCCCATCTATAAGATCGAAGATCAGATTCTATGCCGACTGAAATGTAGAACCAGTGCTTTCTGCTTGCTTCTTCTTTTTTCTTTTTTTTCTTTTTTTTTTTTAAATAAAAACAATTACAAAGAATAGCAAAATGGAAAAGACAGATTGATGCTTCCTATGACCCTAAACCAACGGCAACCAACAAGTCTATTTTACAGTCGTCTCTAACAACCCATTAGCTAAGCTGACCCTAAAATAGCTCAAGTGAGTCCACGCCCAAATGGTAAAGCCTGTATCCAGAAAAATGCCCCAACCATTTGTTCCAAATTTTCAGTGGCTTGTACTCAAGTTCTATCATCAGTTCCTGTGGCCACGAACTGGGTGGACCGATCACCTAGCAAGGGGAAATGTACATTGGCCAGCGCAAGTTTTCGTGAACCATCAAACTCGGAAATGAAACTTCTGTAATCCCAACTGGCTGAAACCATTCACTAATGGTACAGAAGAGAGATGGCACACAAATTTCCAAGTTTACATTCTCAAATGCTTACACCCTGACATGCTAGTGAAAATCACCATTGAATTTTGGATGGATCACATTCAATCTAATGTTCATTTTCATTCACATCAAGAAGTAAGCATTTAGGAGCGTAAACTTGAAAGTTTGTATAGCATTTCTCAGAAAATTACTGTGGGGAAACCGGCAGGATCCAAACCATAATCATCACTGCTGGTTTCCAGAAGGTGGCATATCCTGGAAATGGATACCAAAATCCTGGGAATGATTTCCAGAATCTGACATATCATTGGGGCTGCGAGTTTTAACCTGGTAAACCTTCTTCACCTGCTTCTCATATATTCCAGAAGATGCAGTTTCTTGTTGTCTGTTATACATTCCACCATTTGCAGCTGGTGCTCTATTGATCCACTTGTGGGGCGGTGTTGGAGGAGTCCCCATGTTCTGCACAAACTTGTTAGGTGGGTCTGTGGAGTGTCCTAAATTTGGCATACCAATTGACATCATTGGAGATGACATCACTGTTGGTGGTCTAGTTCTGGCACTTCCTTCTATTGTCAAAGCTTGGAAGTCTTCTAGAAGTTGCGATCTATCTTGTGTCCTAAGATTCTGTCTCTCGCCTTGCATGCCATTTGATACGGGTTGAAACCTAGGCCTTGCCATCATCCCTGGAAAATTGTTGTACTGTCCATGGTAAAAATTTGGGTCTCCAGTAAAGCCCCTTTGGTACCCAGAGGGTCCAGCCGGCCTCTGTCTGTTGACTGTATAGTTGCCTGGGAAGTTTTGACGCGACGATTGCTCAAAAGATCCAGAGGATGAATTGTTAGTTTTTATGTTAAGAGTGTTCTTTAAAAGTCGATGAGCGGCTTCTCCTAGTGATGGACCTGCTATTGCTCCAGGGAATTGCGGCCTGCAAACAGATGCATTACATACAAATACTAGAAATTTAAGTTGTTATTCACTTTTCTATTTTCTATTTGAGATGTTGGAGGTGAAAGCACAACCTTCCACCTAAAGGGTCTTTTATTCCAACACTTATCCCAACCTAGTCCCCAAAGAGGGACATAAATAACAGAATAACATAAAGTAAGACCATGCAAATTTTACCAGAACTTGCTTAGGAAATACATTCTCACCTTTCTCTGCCTTGGTGCCGCCGGAAACCATTGTCTTCATGCCATAACCCAGGGGACGGTTTAATATCGATAGGTGTTAAAATCTGCAGACGTAATGAACATCATCACGCATAAGGCACATGATATTATAAGAAAATATTTCAAAAAAAAAAACCCTGATGACAACTCTTCCTGCAACCATGCTAAGAGCATATAAGCAGGGAGCAGGGTCTCCCTTAATCAAACAAAAGAGTCTACAAGGATATAGGCAATTCTAATACATGTCTGTCGTGTTATTAACCATGAAAAAAAGGGCAAGATGAGTGTTCCAATAATATCTTTTAAATAAATATGCAGGGTCAATCTCCATGTTACTCGGATGAGAAGTATTTAAATTCTTCCCACCAACAACAATAGGGTCCATTTTCTTTCATGCATTTAAAGGATTATACACAATCCAAAGGATCGATAACTGGAACTTTTCTATTCAGAAACAATTAACAAGCAATTTTAGCAGCAAGAGTCTATATACCTTTTTGGGTATGGTTACACCCTTCGGAAGTTCTGGAATGTGTTTATGGTGCCTAGGCAAAAGATATGTTACATTGCTGCAAGGTAAAAATGTGACGTGAGAATGGTCACGAAGTTTAAACTTTTCAGACTACTATAGTACGAGGGGTACTTACCGGACTTGGTTATTATCAACGTCTTGCAATCCAGTGACAGGGGAACGGACCACATTGCTCATTTCATTTCTCTCACATAACCAAAGGAATCCATTCATTCCACCACTGAAAAGGACAACAAATACAAGTAATTAAAACAGTGGATGTTCATGATGGAAAATGATCATAATTTTTCAAAATTGATAATTACTTATAATGAGATTAACCAACCTAGCATTTATGTCAATTGGCCAAACAAATTTCTGGTGTGGGGGTAAAGGCAAACATATTGTATAATAATCAAAAATATGATGAGCCAAAGGATGAGCACGATGTACATAAAGCAAATCAAACATCACGCTATTCCGAACCTGCTCTTCTTCCTGCATATACCAGTTAGAAGATGAGCAACACTTGAGCATTCAAAACATGAAAAATAAAATGCTGATATCATCAATGTTTTTGCTGCTGCTGATGGCCCTAATGATTCATGAATTGTAGCCATCCCACCTAGCTGAAACTACAGCTGGTGAAAAAGACTCTAAAGTGAATTCTGGCAGAAGCAGGACAGCACATAAAGGGGTTTGCAGTCATTCATTTGAAGTTACGAACCAATAAACATATTTCAGAATGCCTTACAAAGAGTTCCGATATGGTCCTATAATTCAGTTCACAAATGCAGCAGCATCATAAGAATTTTAAAAGAAACATCAATTTATCACCAGAACAAATATCAATAATCAAAAGTTTTTTTTTATTTTATATATATATAATAAAAAAATAAAAAAATTCCTAAAAATATTATCCACAGTTTCTGAAAATAAACGGCATGAATGAGATAAAGATCAAGAATATCACAAACAAATAGCATGCAGATTTGTGACCCTTAGATAAACAAATAACTTCATATAAAAAATTATGACAGAAAGTTAAACAGAATATTGTCCTGTCCTTTACATCGCATGTTTACATGCAATCTAGGCCAGGGTCAAAATAACTTTTACAAAGGTCTTTGACGGCACAAAGTTCCTCATCCCCAATGCTAAAATCAGATCTTAACTCATTGATTTGTCTCCCAGCAAATTGGCCAAGAGTCTAAATTTGATAGAAACCCAGAGGACTCACAAATTTGAAGCTTGTTTCTCTGCCCACACAAAGTCCAGTTCATGTCTATATATATCAGTTTCTTTTCCGACTCCTCAATTCAGTCCCTCTAATGAAATGAAATTTTTCTCCTTTATAAAACCATATGTTTCATACTATCACAAAGAAAGTACTACAGGAACGTGGGTCTCAAGAAAAATGATTGAAAAGGAACTGCAAAGAAAAGAAATCATCTTTTGCACTGTCCCTTTGGTTTACAAGAGAATTTTGTTGAAGAAGTCTCAACTTTCCCATGATGCATCATCCTACTAAAAATATCGGATGAAATTTGCATGAGGCTCAGTCACAGGAAAGTAATAAAGTGGTGTATTAAAAGACTTTCCTTGTTAATCAAATGCAAGAAAACAATTTTATTTTGCTTTTTCTTTCCTTTTCCTTGCAATGAAACTGAACCTTAATTGCGTGATTTTAAACAATTCACACCCAGCAGAAATATGGTGGGTATAATGATTGATTAACTTATGTATTCGGAGAAAATAAAAGTAGTTCATCAATGAGATTTACTAAATGATTTTAGCATGAAACAAGCCAAAAGTTTTTATTAGAAGTAATATGTAAATTGTAAGAAAGGTAACATATAAGAAATCCCCTCTTCCAGACCGTTAAAGTTCCTTCAAGTTTCTTTGTCGCAGTGATCAACTTCCTCTCATCGATGAATGGCAACTTGACAATACCCTATTTTCCACAAAATACACCCCATATAACTTCCATCACTTTGTCAAAGATGCATACAAAAAAAGTACCAAACCACTTTTAATAACAAACAAGAAGCTACCTGCCATGCAAAGCGCTTGCCATTCATGTCAACCTCAAAATCTGTCCACAAGGAACCCTTATTAATATTGGAAAGGAGACAAATCTTTTCAAGTTAAATTGCACAACAATCTATCTTACCAGAAGGATAGAATTTAAGGATAGGTGATGACAGGTCAGTCATCAACTTTCTGTATTTTTCCGGCAGAGCACTTGAACTGTCACATGTAAGTAACAAATTTACCCACCACCATAAGCAGCAGAAAGAAAAAATAAGCAGATATATGTTCCATCTTCAATGAACTCAAATATCAACATAACTATTAAATTTATCAAATAAAAATAATAATAAAGAAGGAAAAAAGACCTTGCAGCTGGCAGAGTTCCCATGAGTTGATCAAAGGGTTTAAATGGCTCCCCCAAGAAAAAAGTTATTTCCAATTCAACAAGATCTTTAAGATCAGAAGCAAAAGGAGCATAATGGTATGGATAAAACCTGAAATAGGCAGTAAATAGATGCAAGTTTTAACAAAAAACTATACTGAAGAAAGTATTCTATGCCTTATGAAGAAATAAATAAATAAATAAAAGCAGATTTTTTGTTTTTGATAAGTAATGTAAAATTTATAGATAAAGCGTAAGGCACCCTGAAATACATAGGGAGCTCCCACAAGCCCGAAACCCAAGAAACAGTAAAAACACCCACAACCCATCCAACCCAAAAAGCCCATAACCCCCAAACCCACAAGACAACAAAGCCCAAAACCCTCAAACGCACAAGTGTGAGCCTTGCCTATCCCACGCCTAGACGATGCTCCCTTCTCATATTTGTTAATGGAGCATTCCAAATTCAAAAGCTCTCTTCTACCCTTAACCTTTGAAGGGGTAACCTCGATGGAGTCTTCGATCCCCTCATCCCCTAGCAAAGCCCAATCTAAAAGGGTGGCAGTGGGAAAATTACCCAAGGGGTATGGAACCTCTCCATCCTCCCCCTCACTAACCACCATCTTCGAAGACAGACCAAATCCATACTTCTGGGTATGAGAACATGACAGACTGATAATACTGAGAGCTACTGGAAACGAACAGCCCTGAACCACAGAAGAGCCTGGCTTGAGAAAGCCCCGCCGGAGAAAACCCACATCAACACACGACGCTGGGATTTGGGTAACCTTCAGTGTGATCTAGGTATCGATATTAACAGACGGACATTGGAACACTCCGGCGTCATCAGGGCATGCCGAAAAAGGAGATATTATCCTATATCTTAATGTGTGCTGAGAATGAGAGAGGAAGATGCACTCTTTAACCACTGCAGTTAAGATAGTTCTACACCATTGAGGATTAACCATTTGGCATATTATAACTACTTACTTTGGTAAACCTCTATAAAAAGGACACAAATTTCCTACAAACCAACTTCTAAAGTGACATGTGTTCCTTAGCATGTAAAAGTCACATGTTTTTTAAATAGCATGTGCTTCTCACATGCTTTTTTAATAGCTTAAAGGACATGTTTCATCGCTTTTAGAGGCTCATTTGTAGGAGCTTATAACAAAAGGATCCTACAGAGTGCGCACAAGTTCTCAAAATTTTCAATTTCTAAAAAGAACCAAATGCAAAGTCTTTCTAGACAACTTTCTCTTCTTCAACCATGGCTTAACATTGCTTTCACTCCAAAGCCTCATGACCAATATATAGCTTCAAGAATGTATCTATCTATCCAAGTGCATTCTAATCAAATTTATTTTAATGAGACGAGAAATAATAGGCAAAGGAAGCATAAAATTTCCATTATCAAAACAAATTGAATTGCAATAGCTCAAATAACACCTCCAACACTCATAACAATAGGGTGGAGGGTAAGGTCCTAGAATCAAAACTCATAGGGTGCATATGTAACTTAACCCCCCCCCCCCCAAAAAAAAACAAAGGAAAACACCAAAACTGACCATTGCCAAGAGCGAACGCCTTGGTAGTAATACTGGCAGACCCAACATAAACCTTCCACATACTTCCAAACCTGAAAAGAAAGCGGTCAGCCCATATGAACAAAGATGCTAATGACACCTTTACATGGTATATCAGCTACTAAAAATACAAACACAATTTCTATCAAGAAATAAGTATACTTTACCCAAATAAGTAGAGACTCCTTTCCCCCCCAAAAAAAAGACAAAAAAAACTAACCGTGTGGACTACACATTTCAAAAAATAGAAAGGGAAACTACCAGAGGTCTAATAGTATTTATTTTTGGTTTGTATTCTAACGTATTCAAATTGGAATATGGCCACTATTGTAATCTCTGATTGTTCTTTTTGATGCATGTGATTTACACATGCAAATTTTAATGAGACTGAAAGAACGATCTCAGGAGGGTAAAGTGCAACCTTTAAAGTTATCATTTAGTAGATCAAACAAACCCAAACATTTTAATCTCTAAAGATCATATAGCTAGGTTATGAGTTCATCGCCCTAGAGAGAATATCAGAACATCAATATAGAATTTAAACTGATCTATAAATATTTGATTAGGTGCATGTATCTTCCACTCGCTGTTTACTTTGGCACAAAACGTTATCTCTATGTAACAAATTTTAAAAAGATATAAGTCTTTACCTAAATTTGTTTACTTTATATATTTGCTAATAATTCAACTTATCTTTATTTCTTTCCGAGGAAAAAAAAAAAAAAAGAGAATCATATTAGAGTTTCAAAATGTAGAGATGGTTTCTCATAGTAAGAAGCAACTACACAAAGAACGATGATGCAGCCAAAAAAGGGCTCTCAGAAAAACAAGATCAACGATAAAAGCAACTAGAAAATATATCCTAGTTTTGATGTGGGATCTAATTAGCATCCTTTTTTTTTTTGATAAGTACAAGAGTTAATACATAACACATCCTGCTTAAAAATTCCTTCATAGGCTACTTTAGCTACCATTGACTCTTAGTATTTAAGTTTAGGGAAACTACACCTACCTCCCTTCAATTACCTCCTAATTAGCAATATTCCCCCCAAACTACCTTACCCACTACTTTTTTTGTTTTGTTTTGGATAAGTAATTGATAATTATCATTAAAAGCGTAAAGGCGCACCTAAGTACACTAGAAGTAAACAAGAGGAAGCACCTAGCTAGAAGGAACAAAAAATGACAAGAAAATCATTATAACTAATTGACAAAGGAGAAACATAAACAGGTGTCCAAAAATACAAAGTTTTGAAGAAAAATGACTTGATCTTCTCCAAAATCCTCTCATGGTCCTCAAAACTTCTGTCATTCATTTCCCTCCGTAAACACCCTTTCACTTAACCCCCTTCCATTAGGATTTCTTGTTAAATCCAACGAAAAATGAGCACATGGCATAAAATGTCCATTATACCCCTTGTCACTAATGTGAAAAAGACAATTATGCTCGTAGATTAAAAATAAAAAGTAAAAAAATCTTGACCATGGAGACCCACGACTAGCTCCCATGGTAGTTTATTTAAAAAAAAAAAAAAATCTGATGTAGGAGTAGTATTGTCATTTTCTGAATCACGTGTATCATACATGACCCGTGAATCTAATAGAAAATTCTAGCATAAGGGGCTAAGTGAAAGGGTTAAGCAGTTTAGGAAGGACATTGCAACTTCTTAAAGTTTAAAAGACATTGCAAATTGAGTGGTAGCTAAAGGGTTTAAGTGCAGTTTCCCTTTAAGTTTATTTAGGTAAGATTCTTATTATTCAGTTTCTCTTGTATACTCTCTGTTGTGTAAATGAGTTGCACCCTTCTGTACTTTAATAAATTTGATTTACTTATTAAGAAAAAAAGGAAACTACTAAAACCAAATAAAGACTCCAAAACTTAAGGGGAGACTCATGGACAGAGTCCATTTTAACAATTTAAGGAGACTATTGGTTTCCCCTCAAGTTTATTTAGGTTAGATTGCCACTGTTCAGCTAATAGAGGAGATTATTAGTTTCCCCTTAAGTTTTTATGGGGAAACTAATAATCTCATTATTATCCAAGGCCTTATCACCGTTCAACGCTTTCACCACTTCCAGGACCTCACTATCCTCAAAGGTTCTTTCCAACCACAAAGCCTCATCATCATCAACAGAGTTAAAGGTAAGACCATCCATCTTCGGCCTGCAGCTGAATTGTTTTAAATAAAGATAGGTGTAACACTGCAGTACATTCTCACTTATCATCACTGTGTAACGCTGCAGCCAACCCCAATTTAATTGGAAATGATGCTTAGTTAAGTTGAGCAGAGTTTCATTTTCGACTAACTTTAGACATTCTTTTAATTACTTTTCTTTATTATTTAGGAGTCCTAATCTATATAGGAAAAGGATTAGCAATAGCCTATGTAAAGGCCTAATGTAATCGTCAAAGTCTTAAAGAAAAAAAGAAAAAAAGAAAAAAAAAGGCATCAGTTGTAAATGCAAGTCTCAGATGAAAAGTAAATTTGTTCCCTAAAAGTTTTGCGAGCATCAAAGGAAGATGGAGAATATTTAATCATATAAAGAGTAGCTAACATCAATAAAATGAAGTAACTCCATATTATTATTATTTTCTTTATTATTTAGGAGTCCTAATCTATATAGGAAAAGGATTAGCAATAGCCTATGTAAAGGCCTAATGTAATCGTCAAACAGTCTTAAAGAAAAAAAAAAAAAAAAAAAAAAAAAAAAAAAAAAAAAAGGTATCAGTTGTAAATGCAAGTCTCAGGTGAAAAGTAAATTTGTTCCCTAAAAGTTTTGCGAGCATCAAAGGAAGATGGAGAATATTTAATCATATAAAGAGTAGCTAACGTCAATAAAATGAAGTAACTCCATATTATTATTATTTAAAAAAAAAAAAGAAAAAGAAGCTTGGAACGTGATCCCTCCTAAAATTCTAGAGAACATCTCATATATGCAATATCTCAACTTCTAAAATACAACGATCATTATAATTGAATGATTTTCTTCAGCATCCAAATAACTCAGATTAGAGTTTTGTGTCTCTGCACCCCAATTTTTTTTTTTGTCGGCTATTATCATAACTCTTGGTCCTCTCTTTCAGCATGGTCATACAATACTAATGATATTCTTTCTTTTGGTCTTCCTTAAAGATTTTCTTGTGCCTTTCAATGGCCTACAGAAACATGAATACATTCAGCAGCTGACTTTACATATCGTTTTTAAATCAACAATATTTCTTATTCCCAGAAGTTTTTTTTTTAAAAATCACTATTCTACCATGCTCAGCATAGCAAATGATAAAAGCACTGCCATAAAGTTTCAGCATTAAATGTAGTAGCAGTTTCGTATTTGGCAAGAACAAAAGAAGGGTGTACTAGGGTTGGCGCCCCTTTACACTTTTCAATATGCATTACATTACTTATCAAAAAAAAGAACAAAAGAAAGGACTATCATATTGATTTAGACAAATAACTTATATTCACCACCAGAGATCAATTAATTAATTGTAAGAACAAATAAAACTTACTACATCTCTTTTAACTTTCTCAATCTCCTCTAGATCTGATACATTAAATTTCTCCGCATAATACCTCTCTTTGTATCCAGGCTCCCCTAGCTTGACCTGAAGAAAGAGCAAAGTACAATTAAAAAAACAAAAAAAAACTAAAATCACTGGATTATGGTTCTTTGGCTATTTTCATGCCCATCTTGCAGGCCCACAGTGAAGTGGGATCCAAAACAAACTCTCACCATTACCATATATGGACACCTAACAATGTTAACAAGAAATTGCAACGGTCGACAGAATGGAATAAGAGGTTATTGAAGGAAGGGTGACAGCATATTCCCATCACTTTAAGGTAACTTGGGACTCATGGTGGACATAGCGTTAAAATACATTAAAATTAACCAGATCATCCAAGACAACGAGCAGCACAAAAACTATCCAAAAGAATTGATAATGGTAGGGAGAAAAAAAAAAAACTTTCTCTAGATTGTTGGAAGCATCGCCCTCTCTTCTTAACCTCATAATGCAATAGAATGATAGACATTTTTACTTTTCAATTTTAAATCAATAATTGACCAATTCATTTCTTTTCTTCTTTTTAGCGAGTAATTGTGGAATAAGTGTCTGATTTAAATGTATTCCAGATAGAGATAAAGCTACTAGCCTGGACAGGGTTCACTATGAATTCTTTACATATTACTAAATGATATGAAAGAATTCAAAATAAAGGGCTCCTTATGATTCAAATACTTTCAAGGTATCAATTTCTGAATTGTCCTTAACTATAAAAACAATTCCACCTCAATTGTCTTCCTGCATCAATTTCCTTTCTCAAGGAGCCTTCTATCTGGGAGACAAATCTATGTGGAACTTTCACAGCAGGTATATATGACTATACACCTAATAATCGTTCAACCTTAATTGGTATACAGGCTCCAGCAATTGAATCTGCCAGAAAGCTCAGAGTCTACCAGTTTTCAAGAATCCAGAGTAATATTAATGCAAAAATCTTGTTACACATGTTAGATCACAGACCTTGTCTACCACTGGTGCCTCTAGCTCTTCAGAAGACTCTCTTCTTTCAAAAGCCTGCAATAAATCATCAACATCAAGTCCCAACCAATTCTTATTATTCCTATTCTTGACAGTATGTTGTTGAAGAACAAATAGCAGAAGAAGCACAAAACTAGTCCAATTTCACATTGGCACTACAAGAAATAAATTACATGTCTATATACAAATTAGAAAGAAAAAAAAAATCCAAAATTTCTGCAGCCAAACATCCCTGTGCTATCTTGTGCAGAGAAATACAGTGCTGCCTAAATTTTATATGATAAGGGCTCAACAAGGGCCAATTGTCCAGATTCCAGATAGTAGCTTAGAAATCCTCCCATGGAATTATTTCTAGCAAAGGCTCTCTCTCTCTCATGCACAAACAAACTGTAATTAGTTTCTCTCATGATGGTAAACATGACTCATGTGGATAATGTTGAATAGGTGACTCTGCTCCTACCGGTACAATCAACCTACTATAAATGCAGATGCATCCAACTGTGGTACTGCAAGATCATGACCATACACTTAATTTTGTATGGCTGAGATTTCATAAACATGAGTAATGTTACACAAATGAACATGAGATGTTACAAACACCATATAGCTAACTATGGTCGGGTACGCAAATCCACATTCCACAGAACTACTTGGAATAAATTATATGAATCGCTCTTCACCATTAAGCTCTCTATCTAGAGTGATTTCCTTCATGTCAGCCATTTACTGGGACACTCCCAGAACTAAACTTGGGCCCTATTCACCTAAAGCAAGAATAATACTGCTAGACCAAATGTTACATTTTCAATTATTACTTACAGTAAAATCTTACAACTTCTAACAGTTTTGATTACACACCCGAAAACCAACTATTACATAAGTTCTTAAAAAACTTTCCATTTTTGGGCCAAATAATGCATGCAAGGTAGAAGCACTGGCAGATTAATACAATCCCATACAAGTCAAATAATCACCAAGGACTTTTTTTTTTTTTTGTGAGTAAATAATCACCAAGGACTTAAATGCAATTTGTTGGAATATCAGATTTTCTGACCAATGAGATGGTCCAAGCATACAAGAAAAGATAGTGGGCTGAACAAATAATAATAATATTCAATTTCCAGGGAAAAAAATAGTATCACAACGGTCCAATGGGTAAGGAAACAATACTGATGAGTGATGATAATGAGTAGAAACATGGAGAAAGTAGAATACCTGCTGAATTCGACTCCGCTTCTGAAAGATTTGATCTTCATTAACAGCAACAGACTGGATAAAATGCTCTACTTTATCTAACATAACCTGGAGATATAAAATAATTGACAATAGTATGTTGTTAACTACAAATAGCATGGCTTCCAACTTGACACCATATGTCTAAAAAAAATGCAAAGTATTCCAATGGCAAAGTCGCAAAGGGATAGAATTATCATGAAAATAGCATCATGAACTCACAAAACATATAACAAATAATAAATAGGGTAAAGTCCACATACACCCCTCAAACTACCACAACTGATAATGTCCCCCCTCCACCCAAACTTTTAATTGAAACAATGTCCCCTTAACGACGAAAATACCCTTAATATAATTAAAACCAAATTAAAAAAAATAGTTGTGGAAATTTAAAAATAAAATAAAATTGTTTTTTTCATGAAGAAAAAAATTTAATTTTTTTTTTCAAATTTATTAGTGTTTTTTTCTTATTGAAAAACATCTAGGGTCATTTTCGTCTTTTTGTTGGCATTGGGAGGACATTGTCAATTTTTTAGTAGTTCAGGGGGATATTGTCCCAATTGAAAGTTTGGGGGGATATTGTCAATTGGGTGGTAGTTTGAGGGGGACATGTAGACTTTTCTCTAATAAATAATATAAATCATGAAAATTGATAATGATGATGATGACGACGACAAAAAAGGACAAAAATGTTGACAATGATGATGATGACAAAAAAGTTATGATATTAGCTTTTGGTAGAATAATCACAATACCAATAATAAATAAATAATCATGGCAAAGATGATGATTATGGACATCACTTAAAAGCTCAAAATAAAGAAGCTTCTCATAGAATAATCACAAAGACCAAAATTTCAAAAATCAAATGAATGGATGAAGTGGAGTATATCAGATTCAGCACGGTCTGCCACAGATAAAGCCGGCAGTCGACGGTCCAAAACATTAATGTTGCAGGCCAACCATGGCCCAAGCTGATATAGGGCCCCTTTTTTTATAGGTAATCAAAGGAACTAAAGCCTAGCCCCAACCTCTTTTTCAGGGCCCAAGCCTAGTCGTATAAGACCACACAAATTTATCTGCTTTTTAACTTATCTATTTAAGTAGATCTTTTACAACCAAAAAAAAAAAACTGTGAACACTGAGAAAGGGAGCAGACGATAGACACACATTAACATGGTCATCTAAAAGTGAGCGCAAGCCCAATTTTAAACAAGCAAGCAAAGCAGGTCAGGAACATTAGGGGGAAAAAGAATGTAAAAAAGTACATGTGACAGAATAAAAGATCTCCATCAAACACACAGTATCTAGCATTATCTGATGTTGTCCTTTATGAGAAAATAATATTGTCTAGTCATGCTCATGGTATTTAAATGCAGCAGCACAGAAGCACTATCAATATATAGCTGGACAGCACCACACTAGTCTTAAGGCATACTAAATAAGCCCAATATCTGAAAGCGCTCCAAACCATCTATTTCTGATTTGATATACCATATAATATACTATTATGGTGCCCCATTACTCACAAAAAACAAAAATAAATAAAATTTACAATAAAAACAGAAACCATAAGTAGGATAGTCGTTACACAAGCTTCTTTCAGCATCATAACAATTAGATTCTAAAATTCATATACAAGATGAGAACACATGTACTCTAACTACATTGAAATATTTAAGGACTTGCCAAAGGAAAAAAAGGAGCATAAATTTATATTAAAAAGGAACAGATAAACAGCCATCCAGATGTTGTCGGTATGATGATGGGGTTGCGGCTTAAATTTTAATTTTTTTTAACTTAATTGTTTTTCATGAACTGGATGCATTTTTCATTTCAAAGCCACTACTCGAAGCTATTTAGATTTGTCAAAAAAAACCCATCCAATTGTTTGTCATACAAAAGAATAAAAAGATTCTCATGAGTAGCAGACAAATCAAACAGCGTACAGAAATCATATTGCACACTGAACACAGACAAATAGACCGTTTATAGAAATTACCTCACCCGCATCAGTAAGATAACCACCCATTGCAGCAAACTCACTTCTATAAATATGCATCAGTAAATTTATAGCACCCTGAAGTAGCAAAACAAGCATTATGATTTAGATTAAAAAAGAAGAAGAAGAAGAAAAGAAAAGAAAACAACCAGGGTTGTCAGTCAGTTTTAAGATGCTCAAAGATTTTATTTTATTTTTTTGATAAAAGAATGGGCATTTCTTAATCAAATTTATGGCAGAACTACTGATGAAATATTTACAATCTTAGTATCTAATAAGTAAATTCTAAATGTGCAAACTGTAGTAAATTCTTAACTCGCAACAAATAAACACATCACACTGCCTACTGCAGACATACCTCCCTGATCTCCAATGTTGGCATATGTGGAAGAAAGTCATTGCCAACAAAAAAACACAGAAATACAAAATCATCTAGTATTCGTTCAAAGTCAATCTCAAATGGAGGGTTGGGAATCTCCAAATCATATTGCAGATATTCTCGCAACACCCAGAGATTGAGGAACTGCCAAGACAGAGAATGATTTCAGATATAATAAGACAAATAAAATATAAAGAAGTTTAAAATTGCAGAACTTAAAAGGCAGGAAGTCAATTCTCCAACCTGATATTTCCTTTTGTGAATTGGTGTGTCATCTACTGCATTCTGATCCCCACCACCTTGCCTACCACGACATTCAGCTGCCAGATGACCAACTTGGCCACAGAGAAAACACTTCTCCTGATGCCCGGGCAGTGTAACCACCTGTAAACTCAGTAAATAATAGATCACCGTTAGCAATAAACTAGTTTTTTTCTGAACAGTAGCAATAAACTAGTTAATGTTATGAAGACCGTTCTGCAACATGAGCAACTGACCTCTCTTAATATAGAAAAGTGAACCTCATGTGTTGCTAAAGATAGCATAATCAGATCTGCATCCTGATTAAAGAACCAAAAGTAATGTGCAAATAAGAAAAGAAGAAAACTGCAACAGGTTTGAAATGATGAAAAGCCTCAAATTGGACAAATACTCACCAGACCATATAGACAATGCTGAGTGTTTGGGTTGAATCCAGGAAGATTACGTTGCAATCGAATGTATGACATGATTTTGTGTTCACCCTCGCCCGGCACATTTGAATCAGAAAGAATAACCTTCAAATAATCACCCAATGCAGCCCCATAAATAAATATAGAGTGACAAAGTACCCTGAAAGCCAGAAGTATTTGTAGAAAAAGATACAGAAGGGATTAACCATCCGATCTTCGGGGGCTAACAGAGACATGGAACCATGTAGGATAAAATCAATCACACCTTTGTATACCGCCAGCCTGGGTTGCGGTTCAACCTAGAATGAATATAGTACTGAAGCGCTACTGAAAGCACCGCCATAAACTGAGTTCCGGGAGTAATGACATTTGAATCAGAAGTTTCAGGCTTTTCTTTAGGGGTCAAATTTCTCCTCACGGCCTCATATTCTTCCCTCAACCTTTCTTCTTCAGCTTCCTAGCACACCAGATTTAACATGACAATAAATTCACCATTATCGTGAATTAGAAACCATTTAGACAACACAAGAATTATCTTACTGCCTCAGCTGCATCTTTTGCAGCTCTGTAGCGCCGAGAACGTTGTTGATTCATTTTAGCTCTTGGTGCAACCCCATCTACAAAAGTCAAATTTACCAATCTGATTCCAGTGCAATAGAAATGATCCTAGAAAACATATATTAACTAGTGCTCACCAATTGCCATATAAAGAAGCTTCCTTGGACGAACTAACGAGAAGAGATGGTCAGTGTAATCAAATATTGATTTGAATACATCATCATAGGTGGTAGGCGGAGGCTGCATTGACGTAGTATAAATATGTTACCAGGTCATCATTTTCAGACATGTCTATATACATAGTAAATCGTCAAATATTTACTATGTTTATATATATGTCTCTTTCAGACATAAAACATATCTATGTCTAATTATTTGCTTGCACGCAGAAGAACCACAGTTGCTAAAACAATTATGATAGAGTACTATTTCTTTGGTAAATGGAGGTGGATTCTTAAGGGTTTTAATTTCAAAGTTCAGGATCCAATGAGCTTCCCAAAATAAAATTCTTATACCACATCTAATAGTTTCTTTCTAAATAGAAAACAAAAAAGTGCAAGTTGCATAAACAATAACAAACATAAGAAGCAACTTACAGCTGATTGTTTTCTTTGTCACACACTCCTTATGCATTCAAACTTACTATCATAGTGGCCATTGAGGCTTAGTTGAGCCTCATTATAAACACGATCACATATTTAACTCTTACTTTTCACACTAAAAGCCAGTTCTAGAAGGTCGAGTTGATATTATACGTTCCATACGTTTGTTTTTTTTTTTTTTTTCAATTTTCTTTTGGCAAATATGGAAATTTCCTGATTAGAAATTAAAATTGACGTTTCCAATATATAGACTGTTTATCAAAAATACACACACACAGAGACCGACATGATTACAGAATCTCAGCTCATGTCATCGAATTCCTAGATACATACATACTTGCATTCAGACACACATGCACATAGCTGAAATTTCTGAAATCATGTTAGTTTCGTCTTCAGAAGCCAAAAATAAAACCAGAACTAAGGAATTGCCACAAGTATGAAATCGAAACTAAAACCTCTCCCTCCCTCTCTCTCCTCTCAAGCAAATTCATTCAACTAATTCAAAAATTGTTCAAGAAACTCCCTGCCGAGCTAAAAAATCTCTCTCAACCAAAATGGGAATTGAAACCCAAAGCCACTGAAACTGACACAAGAAAATTTTTCATTTTAGAACTATGAAACGCATACCTTGCCCTCGGGGTGAAAGCAAGGGTGAATGATCCCATTCATGTCCAAGTACAAGTTGTCGAACTCCATGCCATTAGGGTTCGGCTTCGACACGTCGACCACACCGTTCTCGCCTCGCGGCTGCTCCTCCACCACGTCCACGATCGACTGCGGGTACCTGTCGGCCAGCCACCGATAAAACGCCGGCACGCCCATGGATCCGGGTCGGTTTCGATAATATGACCCGAGGTCTTAGAGAGCGAAAGAGAAATGAAGAGAGTTCGAGATCTGTGTGCGCGGGTTCGTTGGAGAGTCCAGAAAATGTACGACGACTTGGGAGGCGGGCGATTGGGGGGGTGTTTGGGTGCGAGCGGAGTTATAGTCGTGGTTTTGGGGGGTAGGGATTTGCTTGAGCTGGCTAAGGACGGAAATTGTAGTGACGTGGATACGAGTAAGAGGTGTTTGTGATTAGGGCTGGGCACGGGTCGGTCCGGGCGGGTTTCGGCCCGTTCAGCCACCCGAACCGTGCTTGTCGGGTTTGGGAAATTCTAACCTGCGGTGAACAGTAAAGTTAGCATACCCGTCGGGTACTCGGGCAGGACGGGTCGAGGTTTTCAGGCGGGTTGGTCGGGTTGATCGGGCGGGTCGGGTATATGCACTCTCTTCCAGCAAACCAGAAGGATTTTTTTTTTCCTTCTGGTTTTCATGTACAACATAGGGGAAAAAAAAAAAAGGGAAGAAAAAGCCAGATCTGAGTCCATGAGCCTCCGTGAGTTCGTGAGATCAAGAGTGAGATGAGAGAGGCGAGTCGGCGACGATGACTGAGACTCTTGCCCAACAAATGGGTTCGTTAGAGACACCGACGAGCGCAGCAAAGAACAGATCTACAATTCCAGATACGCGTCCCAACGAACAAAAGCGGAGAGCGTCTATGCTTCTGGCAGCAGAGACCCTGCTTGGATGACGCCGGAATCGGAGGTGACGAGGAGGCGGAGAGCGCCTATGCTTCCACTCGAGGTGGGTACTCACGTCATGTGCCGTTGGAGGGACAATCAACTCCATTGTTCGCCGTGAGCCGATCGAGAGTGAGATGGGAGTGAGAGATTGAGAGTGAGAGGCAGAGGGTCTTGCGGCTGGTCGAAAATGAGGAACTTCTCAAGACACTTTTAGCCTCTAGGGTTTGGGTTTGTTTAAGGTAAGTGAAATAGCGGGTAGGAACGGTGCGGGTCGGGAATCCGCATAAATTTTTTAATTAAACCCGAGACCCGAACCGACCCGAGCGGGTTTGAGGAAATTCAACCCGTACCCGAGAAAAAAGGCACAAAAACCGCTCGGATCGGGGCGGATCGGGTTGGTCGGATCAGGTGGGTTCTGCCCACCCCTATTTGTGATGGTTACACTCAGAATTATGCTACCCACTCAATCAAGTGTTGCGGAATATTCTACCAAAAAGTCTGTGGAAGTGGAACCGTTTGATTTACATGTTCTTGCCGTGTTCTGTTTTTCTCCAAATTTTGAGCATCTCTTCTATTTTCATTATCTCAAAACACTTGTGATATCTTTGATTTTGTAGTTTTTAATGCATTTGTTTCCTTGCAAAAAAAAAAAAAAACTTTTGAATAAGCTATTTCATAGATATTTTTAATTTGTTATATTTGTTGTATTATATGTTTTATAATATATTAAGCTACTTAATTTGAAAATAATAGTTATAATTTTGCAAAGAAGAATTGGAAGAAGTTATTTTTAAAAGCATTTGTTTGAGAAGAACTGAAAGAAAAGGATTAAAAAAAAAAAAAAAGGAATATGCCTTGTTTGGATTTCGGAAAGGAATGGAGTAACGAGAGGGAATGCCTCATTCAACTAAATATATTGATTTTCCATTCTATCCAAACGAAATACATAATCTTTAATGATTGAGTTACTTTTAAGACAAATGAGATGCATACTTGTTCATATAAGGCCCTCTTAAAATGGTCCCCGTTGGATATGATAGCTGTCTCTTTTATGCCAGTGAACCTTCATAATATAAATTAGGCCTTACTTAGCCTTGGGCTTTTGGTCCATATATAGGCTGATTTATTCCCACATCAGTATTAAGGGGATTAAAATGCAGTCAATTTCCAGCTATTACCCAAAAAAAAAAAAAAAAAAAAAAAAAAANCCCTTAAAAAATTCAAGGGTGATGATTACTTTTGTTAATTGAATTATGTTAAAAAATTCAAAAATTCAAGGATAAAGATTAAACTAAAATAATTAGACAAATTTAGACCGCTCAATTATTTAGTTAAATTCTAACCCTTATTTTTTAATTTAAATACTCACCCTTAGCTAAACCCTCACTCTTATTTTTTAAATTAAATACTAATTTTTTAATTCAACTACAACATCCCTCCAAAAAACCAACATAAATTGCATAAGAAAAACCAAACGAACCGACAGAGAACAGGGCCGGAAAACAGGCCCAATAAAGAATATTTGGAATAGAATTGGGATGGGGACCGCGCGAACGCAGGTCCCCGCTACCACAAATTATGATGCAGGCTCTCCCACTTGGGGAGACCTTAGGCGAGCACCCCTCCTAAGTGCAATGGAGGTCACAAGCCTAGGCCATGGGCCTCCTTGATCACCCATTGACCCCATCCAGGTAAGTATCTTTTCCGTCGCTGCTTGGCCCATATTTATACTCCGCACTTGCTTCTTCTCTTTCGTGTTTACTCCGTGTGGGACTCACGCTCCTTTAGCATAACCAAAAAAATATGGCTTGCTACCCAAAGCCATGGCACCTTGCGCGCGGCTCTTCAAGGCCATATAGATAACTTCGTCTTCTCTACTTTAAGCTAAAGTAAGTTGCACATGGCCAGTGGCCACCATTATTTATCTCACAGAGCATTACTCATTGCTAAATGGTGATCTTTAAGAGGAGTCAAAGTTGAGAACTTGTGCTGATATGATGGTCTTGATCTCTTAATCCAATCAACGTAGTCCAGATCTTCCCCAGTGAAACTTGTGCTCTTAATCAACCTTTTTTTTCTTTTTTGTTTTTAGCAAATGATTGAGAGCCTATTTGATGGAAGTCAATGGGAGGATTTTTTCCACTATTGGTTAGTACAATTGATCTTATTAGAATTAGATGGTGGGACAAGGGTACTGTGGGGGGGGGGGGGGG
>CM017322.1:35451732-35488861 GCA_006937295.1 Carpinus fangiana
ATGAGGATAAGAGATCAATGGCAAATCAAATGATCTCCAAATTTGAAAAATATTGGTCAGAATTTAGTCTAGTACTGGCCATTGCATTTGTCTTAGATCCTCGTTACAAGCTTCGCCTTATGAAGTACTATTATACGAAGATTTATGGAAATGAATCTAAGGAGTATGCCAATGTTAAGGAAAAGTTAACCAAACTTTTTATGGAGTATAGTACTTCTACGACTTCAAGCTCCACACTTGTTCGGCCCCAAGAAGACTTAGATTGGGAAAAGATAAATAATATTATAAGTTTCTAAGTTTCTTAGCTTATTTATTAGTAGCTTAGTATATATACTCATAACCACTTACTAATTTTATATTTATGTTCGCTTTTTTCATGTAGGAATTTTTGGCATTTGATGGAGTTGATGAAAATGCTCAAAAGAATCAATTAGATCTTTATTTGGATGAACCCAGGCATGTGGATAAGAGTGGCACGACATTTGACATCCTTTCATTTTGGAAAGGAAGTGAAATTCGTTATCCTGAAGTAGCTGACATGGCTCGTGATATTTTGGGTATTCCTATTTCTACTGTTGCTTCAGAATCCACTTTTAGTACTGGTGGACTTATGATTGATCAGTACAGGAGTTCACTCAAACCTAATGTTGTTGAGGCATTGGTTTGTACTAGAGATTGGTTATTTAGAAAACAAGGTAATATTAGATTATTAGTTATTTGCATATTCAATTTTTTCATTTACTTGTTTTTTTTTATTTTTTTATCTTACTTTAAGAACATTAACTTCTCTTATCTTTTGATATAGAACAAAATTTAATGAATGTGGATAAAGAAGAAGAAGATGATGATGTTCTGAAATTGGAAAGCTTCAACTCCTGTAACATTCAAAGTTCTGAGATTCCAGGTTCATCAAGAGCATGTTAAAATGAGTATATTTGTGGGTTGCAAGGAATCAAGATCAAGACTCAAGAGTGGACAATATCATAGGAGAAAAATGGGAACTCAATGCCAATGGGCCAATTTGTATTTTGAATAATTTTATTTGTAATTTGTAAATTGTAATGAACTAATGATGTGGTTTGTTTTTTTTTTTTTTTTATTAGACAATTAGGCTTATTAAGTGATTTGATGCTAGCCAACTAAGAGTTTATTTTGTAAATTGTAATGATGTGGTTTGTTTTATTTGTTTGATTTGGTTTGATTTGGTGCTTGTTTTGTTTTGTTTATTAAGTGTTTGTTTTATGCTAGCCAATTAGGCTTATTAAGTGTTTGTTTTGTTTTGTAAATTGTAAATTGTAATGATGTGGTTTGATTTGGTGCTAGCCAACTAGGAGTTTAATTTTAATAGATGAATTGATAAAATTATTATTTCAATTTTTTTTATTATTTTTTTTATAATAAAAAAAGCATTTTAAGCTAAATGGGTCTAACGGGTCACACGACCCGTTAGACATGACCCGTGAACCCTTAAACGGGTCACGGGTCGTGCCGGGTGACCCGTGACCCGTCAAACCCATTTAGTTTAAACGGGTTCGCGGGTCGTGTCGTGTCTGGAGCCCTGACACATTTAATTAAACGGGTCGTGTCTGGGTTTGGCCTAAACGGGTCGCGGGTCAACCGGGTCGTAAACAGGTCGTGCCGGGTGACCCGTTTTGCCAGCCCAGCCCAAGACTCATTCTCAGCCACCGGCAGCTGGCTGACCCTTACTACACTGAGTTCAACCTCCACCCAGATTTTGAAGCTCTAATGGCCATCAAACCCCATCTCAACTACTATAATCAACAACTAAGAAAAACCCAATTCAACAAAACCCACATAAATTCAAATCCTAAATCAAAATCCCCAAATGACCTTATTCCGATGACCTTGGTAGAACTCCAGCAGCGACCTTGGCTTCTGCATACGGGTTGGTGGGTCAGAAGGAAATGAGAAGAGTAATGATCTAGTGTTTTAATATCTAGTGTATTATAGTGTTTGTAAGTGGGGTGTCAAATTCTTAGCAGAGGCTGTAAGTGATGGCTTGAGGTTCGACCGTGTTAAAATAGACAACAGAAAGATAATTGTAGAGAAGAAATATTGTATTTCTGATGTAATTTTAACTGTACAATATAATGGCCTATTTATAGTTGAATAAGGCCTTAAAATAAAGGAAATACAATAATTACAAAATCAGCATATTTACAATAATAAATATGGTATCAAATATTTCCGTAATATACTGAGAATATTACGAGAATATAATATTACGGAAATATAATCTTCTAACACCCCCCTCAAACTCTAGGGGGCGAAAGATAAGATCATTGAGTCGTCCCGGTGGATGAGATTTGGTAAGAATATCCGCCAATTGATCTGCAGAGGTGACGGAATAAAGATGTAAAATACCATGTTGAAGATGATGTCGGATGAAATGACAATCAATCTTGATATGTTTTGTGCGCTCATGGAAAACATCATTATAAGCAATCTGTATGGCACTCCGATTATCACAATGAATAGGAGAACTAATGGATTGAGGAACACCCATGTCGGCCAGAAGCCATCGTAACCAAAGAAGTTCAGATGTAGTGTTAGCAAGAGCACAATACTCAGCTTCAGTACTAGATCGAGCAACAACAGATTGTTTCTTACTACGCCACGAAATTAAAGAAGTACCAAGTAAGAAACAATACCCACTGGTGGAGCGATGATCAGTAGGATCACCAGCCCAATAAGCATCAGAGTAGGCCTGGAGCTTAAGAGACAAATGAGAAGAGAAATGAAGACCATGAAACAAAGTACCCTTGACATAGCGCAAAATGCGAAGAACGGCAGCATAGTGAGTAGATCGAGGTGCACTCATAAATTGACTCACCAAATGAACAGCATAGGCAATATCAGGTCATGTAACAGTAATATAGATGAGACTGCCGACAAGCTGCTTGTAGAGAGTAGCATCTGATAAAGGCTCACCATCCATGGCTAAAAGATTGACATTGGTCTCAAGGGGCCTGCTCGTTGTTTTATTGTCTGTTAAACTTGCTTGAGAAAGTAGATCAAATGCATATTTGGCTTGAGAGAGATAATAACCATCAGTCATCAGTACTCGAAGTAACCTCAAGACCAAGGAAGTAGCTGAGTGTTCCCAAGTCCTTCATTTCAAAATTTTGGCGAAGGATTGAAGAGCGCGAATGCCTGAAATGTCATCACCAGTAATAATCATATCATCGACATAAAGAAGAATAAGAATAGTACCAGTATCAGTCGTCCGAAGAAAGAGAGCTGAGTCATATGAACTAGAGACAAAACGCTGTTGAGCAACCACATAATTGAACTTGGCAAACCAAGCACGAGGAGCCTGCTTGAGACCATAAAGTGCCCAACGAAGCCTACAAACTTTGTGTGGTGGATGGTGGTAGCCAGGTGGTGGGTGCATATAAACTTCTTCTGTAAGATCACCATTGAGGAATGCGTTTTTAACATCCATCTGAAATAACTGCCAATGACGAACAACAGCAACTGCAAGTAAGGATCTAACAGATGTCAGTTTAGCAACAGGAGCAAAAGTCTCCTCATAATCAATACCATACTCCTGAGCAAAGCCTTTCGCAACAAGACGAGCCTTATAGTGTTCCACAGATCCATCTGCACGAGTCTTAATTTTATAAACCCACTTACATCCTACTGCAAACTTCCTAAGAGGCAAATCTACCAAGTCCCATGTATGGGTTTTAGAAAGAGCATCTAATTCATCAGACATAGCTTTCTGCCAAAGAGGGTCAGCACTAGCCTCACGATATGAGTAGCAAGAACAGAAAAACAATGATAATCATGGAGATGGGCAAGTGGTGCTCTTACCCGATCGGAACGACGAGGTTCATGGGAAGGCTCGGAAGTGTGTGATGCAGCAGGAGGATCCGTAGTCGAATCATGCAAATTAGAAGCAGCCGTAGAAGGTTCGTCCAATGAGCTTGAGTTATCTGCAGATGATCCAGGAAATAAGGCAATGGAGGGGTCAGTGAAGACAGGAGAATATGTGGAGGAGGAATGCGGAAAATGCATTTGACTGGTGAACATTTTATGTTCCCAGAACTCCACATGACGAGAGATCTGAAGACGTCGGGCAATGGGGTCATAACAACGATAACCTTTTTGAGTGATGCCATAACCAAGGAAGCAACACAAGCGAGAGCGAGGTTCAAGTTTGGTATGCTCATGTGGAGGAAGAATGACAAAACAAATACAACCAAAGACGCGAAGCAAAGAATAGTTGGGTATAGTACATACAAAAGCCCATAAGGAGTTTGGTTGTGAATAGTTGGGAAAGGAACACGATTAATCGTGTAAACAGTAGTGAGAGCGGCCTCACCCCAAAAACGTTCAGGAAGTGAGGCAGATATGAGAAGCGCTCTTACAGTGTCTAAGATGTGACGATGTTTGTGTTCTGCACGCCCATTTTTCTGAGAAGTGTAAGGGCAAGAACGATGAGAGAGGGTCCCATTTTGTTTTAAAAAATTTTGAAAAGATTTCTCATTATATTCTATAGCATTATCTGAACAAAAAATTTTGATGGTACAAGAAAATTGGGTTTGTACCATTTGGTGAAAATTTTGATAAATTTGAGTGAGTTCAGAACGATGCTGTAATAAATATATCCAAGTATAATGAGAATAATCATCAAGAAAAATAACAAAATAACGAGACCCCCCCTCAGTGGGAACAGGGGCCCAAATATCAGAATGAACCAAATCAAATGGTGTAGAAGACAAAGACTCACTTTTATTAAAAGATAAATGTGTTTGTTTTCCAAGATGACAAGAAATACAATCAAAAGATTTTAAATCAACTGATCCTAAATGACCTTGAGATGCAAGAAGTTGGACATGTGGAAGAGAGGCATGACCCAAACGAGAGTGCCATAAGCTGGAAGAGGCATTGAATGTTGTGACAACAGCAGTCAAGTGAGTAGGAGTCTACAAAAACGAAAGCTGAAAAAGACGTCCAATCTTACGGCCGGTCCCAATTAGTTGACCCATCTGTGGATCCTGCACATCAACACCCCTGTTAGAAAATGTTAACTCTAAACTTAGTTCACAAAGTTGGCCAACTGAAAGAAGATTTAATGATAATTGAGGAACGAGGTATGTGTTATCAACAAACAAATTAGGGGAAGAAATAGACCCAGTGTGACTAACGGGTAACCTAGAACCATCAGCAGTATAAATGGTAGGGTTAGGGGAAAGGGCAGACTTTTGGGAAAATAAAGTAGGATCAAAGGTCATATGATTACAATAAGCAGAGTCAATAAACCACGAATTTTTACCTGATGTGACGGACAAGGCAGTGGAGGAACGAGATAGAACTTGATGGATTAATGCCTCGATGTCAAATGCAGTGAGAGCAGAGGTTTGAGATGGATTCTCAGTGTAAGATGCAGGTGCAGAGGAACCGGATGAAACAACTGCGGCTGTCTATTGGAAAGGAGCCCGTGACTGACGTCTGTTTTGGAGCTTGTAGCAATTTGCAATAGAGTGACCAGGCTGTTTGCAATAGTTGCACATTAACTTCTTGAAGGATGACTGTGGTGTGGACCGTCCAGGAGTAAATTTAAAGACACTATGAGATTTAGCAGTGACAACCATATCGGGAGATTGTAGGTGCATAGTGGACCGTTGAGTCCCTTCAGACATAAGTTCTGTTATAGCAGCTTCTAATGTGGGAAGAGGATTACGATGTAAGAGAGAGGCTCGGGTGGATTCAAAATCCGCATGAAGAGCCATCATGAAATGCATAAACTTCCGACGATCCCGATACCTCGCGAATATTTCAACATCTTCAGGATACTTCAATTGAGGATCTGTAGAGGATAATTGCTCCCAAAGACTATTAGTTTGAGAATAAAAATCAGCAATGGACTGACCTGGCTCCTGACGTGTCTGATAAAGTTTAGTTTCAATATGAAACTCTAGTGATGCATCATAAGTGCAATTGTATCGTTTTGCCAAAAACTCCCAGGCAGCCTTTGCATTTCCAAGCTTTGGAAGCAGACAATGAATGGAAGGAACTGAAGTGTTGATAAACCAAGAAATAATCTGATAATTTGCACTATCCCAATCATCAAATCGACTGGCAAATTTGTCGGCCGATTCACCATCTCTTTGTGTGGGTGCAACAGTTTCTCCACTAACATAACGCCATAATTTTCTCTCTCTCAAAAAAACTTCCATATTTTGAGACCACAACATATAATTGGAACCGTCTAAAATATTGTTAATGGAACGGACAATATTATCAAGATTGGTAGACTTTTTTTTTTCTTTTTTTTTTTTGGAAAAAGGGAAAATATTAAATAAATAAACCTAAGGGCAGTAATCCGGTGTGGCGCAGGTGCATGTACAGCCTCAGGGAGCAATCCGGTGTGACACGCGTACAGAAGCTACGATGCACCAGCAGGCAGCGATCCAATGTGGCGCGGTACACAGCAAACACTACAGACCAGCAGGCAGGGATCCGGTGTGGCGTAGGACTATGGAACTGGCGCGTGTAGCGCGTGGAGATTGTGGGGCTCGTGCAACTCATGCGCAGAAAGAGTCTCCGACGCGTGGACGCGCATGGAGGAGAGTGGAGGCGCGTGTTGGCGGTGGGGGCGAGTGGGACTTCGTTTTTTCACCAAATTTTCGATTTTGAGCGGCAAAGAAACCTCTACAATTCCGTCACATACAAAACAACCACAACAAGCATTTGGTGTGTTGTTGAAACAAAAAGAAACACCAAAAAGAACGCTCAAACGGAAAAACGAAAATAGTACAGACGGGGAACAGAGGCTTAAAAGAGGCACCAAGACAATGGTGGCTCTGATACCATGTTAAAATAGACAACAGAAAGATAATTGTAGAGAATAAATATTGTATTTCTGATGTAATTTTAACTGTACAATATAATGGCCTATTTATAGTTGAATAAGGCTTTAAAATAAAGGAAATACAATAATTACAAAATTAGCATATTTACAATAATAAATACGATATCGAATATTTCCGTAATATACTGAGAATATTATGAGAATATAATATTATGGAAATATAATCTTCTAACAGACCGGATTGAAGGTTTTCTCTTTTTTTTCTAAAAAAAAAAAAATACCACATTGCTAATGATTTGAAAACGTAACTTTTTTTTTTTTTTTTTTTAATGTTTTCAGACTGCAATTTATTAGAAATGCACTTCCAAACAATATATTTTTATAATTTAATTTAAAATCATATTTTTCACCAACAAAATCGCACTCTCAAATCCATCCTTACTATTATAATGGTAATATCAAAACTATGTTGTCAGTCCACGTTTTTTATTCCATTCTTAGTATAAAAAATTAATAACAAAAGATCAGATGCCGGGACAGCTCTATTTGGTATTCTTAAGTTAAAAAAGTATATTTATTTTAAATATTGAAAAATCCCTCAGAATAATAAAATACAATTATACAAAAATCAGAGATAAAAAATATTTTCATATATATAATGTGAGAATGTATTGAGTATCGGGCCTAATCTACCACATACATTTGAATAAGATTGTCATGTACCTGTCACTACACAAGGGTCAATAAAATATTGGGGTAAATGGGTAATTACTTTTTCCTTATAAACTATAACGCATTTTTACTTTGCTCTCATGAACTATTAACCATTCTGCTCGACTCTCATAAATTACCATTTTTTCTGTCAGTCAAATGCATTAACTCAGACGGTCAAAATGATAATGTATTATAGTTTATGAGGCAAAGTAATAATAAATTGTAATTTATGATGGTTAAATGACAGATAGATCGTCTGAATTAACGCTTTTGACTGACGAAATGAAGGATTTCGGAATAAAATGGTTTTTGTAAGGGTTGAGGCCATTGGGCAGTAGGATTTGTAGTTTATAGAGACAAAATGAAAATGCTTTGGAGTTTAAAGTGGAAAAAAGTAATTACCCATAACTATTTGTTTAAAACAAGATTGAGAAATTAATTAATATTAAAATTTGGAAGGAAAAAACAAAAGTTAGAGGGATAAAGTAAGGAGAAAAGAGCCAATAACTAGTTGACAGCGACAGCTACTCAATAAAAAGCACACTTTTAATATTTTTTTTAGATAATAATTAAGGAGAGAACATTTTTAATCTTCTTAGGATACATGATTTATAGATTTACAAATTTTCTACCTAAAAAAATATTAAAGATGTATATTAATATATATATCTTTGATGATGCTTTTGGAAAATATTTTTTGAATTTTGGTTTGAAAAAAAATAAAAATAGAATTACTTTTTAAAAGGATTTAATTCCATTATAATTAAACTTGTAATTAGATAAATCAAACCAAATCCGAGCAGTAATAATCTTACAACCGGCGTGCATGAATAGTATTATATTAGTTGTACGAAAAAATATTATTTTTTTAAAAAATTACTGTTTATCATAATTTTTAATACTATTTTATATTAAATAATATTTTTTAGTATAACTTGCGTGATACCGTTTATGTTTATGCATGCCAGTAGGATTATCACTACTCAACCAAATCCAATTTACAGTTTTGCCGGCCGAGGGCAAATTCTTTGGATATATTAAAAAAAGCCCCGCGTCGAATAACGCCAGAGATTTCTTAGGATTTCCGCTACTCTGTGTCTCTCTTTTGTTCTCATTTTAAGTCTTTCCCTTTCCGAGGCTGTCTTGGTCTTACTTTCTCTGCTCAGATAAGCTTTTTTCTTGGTGAGACTTTCTGCTGCGAACACTTTCATATATTTCATTTTCTTGTTCTGTTTCAAAGATCTTTCCAGATAGCTCTCTGCATTGTGTGATATATTCAGAGGTTCTTGAAAATTTTCTTTGAAGTTACAATTTTTTTTTTTTTTTTTTTTTTTTTTTTTTTTTTTTTCTGAACCATTTGTGTCTTTTAATTTGTTTGGTATATATTCGTTTATTTTTCTTGGGTTAATATGTTTGTTTATTATTATTTTTCGCAGATTATTTGAATGATTTTAAATCACTTGTATTTTTTGAGCCTTTATACTATTCATCAATCTTTTGTACTAAGAAAATTGAGGTCTTTTTTTTTTTTCAGAGAACACAAATAAGAACTGCTTATATTTGAGGAAATTTTATCCCTTCTGTTTGTTTTTTGCTTTGTTGTCTGTTTATTACATCGTTTTGGTTCCTTTTTGTTGATATGGAGTTGTTGATCTACTGATCTTAGTAGTTGTTGGTATGAACTGTCAGTCATTTTTGTTTGGTTACTGAGAAAATGGAAGAGTTGAAAAGAAAGAAAAAAAAAAAAAAAACTTTGATGGCCTCAAAACGAAGAAAAAAGAAATTCATTCAGTCAACTTGTTGAACATAATATTATTTTTTTTAAGAAAAAAAATGTTCTTACTGTTCAAATTGTCATCGTCAATGATGAAAATTGAATATTCACAACTACAAACTCTCTCCCCCCATCCAAATCTTTTGTCAGTATGTTGGATTGTTATTCTTCTTCTGTTATTATATGTGTATACTAATTGATTAAAGATTTTATATACGTTTGTTTCTGCTGATCACTTTATCTTTCATCATTTTTGCAGGGGTGTGATAAAATGGTGGAGGAGAAGTCTGTGATTGCAAAAGATGTTACTGAAGTAAGCTATGTTCATCTCTATCTTAATACGCATATTATTATCTCAATACCAAAAGACACTAGCTTACTCTATGAATCTTTTCATTTTGGACATGTACAGTTGATTGGTAAAACACCAATGGTATATCTCAACCGTGTGGTAGATGGTTGTGTAGCCCGAATTGCTGCTAAGCTAGAGATGATGGAACCCTGCTCTAGTGTCAAGGACAGGTACTTACAGTTCTTTGATTATTTTATTAGAATAACTGATTACTAAAAAGCTATGTAATCTTTATTTTCTTTCATGGTCATTTTATTAGGCTTCATTTGCTTGCGCTAAATTGGATTTGATTAGAATCTTAATTCTGTGTGTTTATATCTTGTTTTTGGATAATTGTTTTTATGGATTTGCATTTTTATGAATTTTTTTATTCAAACTCAAGATCATCGGTAAACTGAGAAACTTGATATTGGTAGTTTTTTTTTTTGGTTTTCCATGCCCCAATCCACACAATCAAATGTGGCCTTAACATTATAAATAATGGTGTGTTTTTTTTCCCCACTCAATATGATTTGCAAATTCTGTCCCAATTGCAGAATCGGATATAGCATGATTACTGATGCAGAGGAGAGGGGTCTCATTGTTCCGGGTGAGGTTCGTAATTAATTCTCGTCCTCATATAGACATGGTCTGGGTTTCTAAATCCATTTTTTGATGCCTTCACTCGAAATCTGAGTGGATATTCACTTTTAGTTACTGCTTTCCAATTTTGTGATTAAGGCCTATTTGCATCGCTCAAGTTTGCATTGTCTCCTGTTGATACCACTGCTATGTTAGTTTCAGTGCCACAACTTGGGTTGTGCATAATATGATGCTTTACTGATTGGACTCTCATTACATTGTACACATACATAGATACCAACTTGTTAAGGTTCTATCAATTATGATCTATTTTCTGTGGCGAGAATTTCATAAATAGCCGAAATAGAGAATAAATTCTATAATTATACTAAACTTTTCGGCATTTCTTATACCAGTGTAGTAGCTTCTGGCTCAAGCTCACCCATGATTTGTTGTGCCATTCCATCTTCAACTTTAAAGTTCTACTGGAAATTTATCTTCCTCTCTCTCTCTCTCTCTCACACACACACACACACAAACACACACACACACACTCACTCACTCACTCACTCACATACCCCAACAGCCATACAGAAGAATATAGGTCATCAAGAAGAAAATATTAAATGGTTAGTAAGCTCATTAGTTTCATATACTTCAGTGTGGTTTTTGTACTTCACAGGAAATGAGGTGAACGAGGAAACTTTGAATTGACAAATTTTTCTTGTTATTCATGCTGTAGAGTGTTCTCATTGAGCCTACCAGCGGAAACACTGGCATAGGTTTGGCATTCATGGCCGCTGCCAAGGGTTACAAACTCATAATTACCATGCCAGCTTCAATGAGTCTTGAAAGAAGAACAATTCTTCGAGCTTTTGGAGCTGAATTGGTCCTAACAGATCCAGCCAGGGGCATGAAAGGGGCTGTTCAGAAGGCAGAAGAGATACTTGCAAAGACTCCCAATGCTTATGTGCTACAGCAATTTGAAAACCCTGCAAACCCAAAGGTATAATTTGGATCAATGTTTTGTGCATGTACGAGTACCTGGTTGGAAAGATTGACTATCCAATACTTATTTTGTATTTAGGTCCATTATGAGACCACTGGACCTGAGATCTGGAAAGGTTCTGGCGGGAAGATTGACGCTTTTGTTTCTGGGATAGGAACTGGAGGTACTGTAACAGGTGCAGGGAAGTATCTCAGAGAGCAAAACCCTGACATTAAGGTTAGCTTTTTTAGTTTGTCTGAGTTAGAGAGAAATCATTATGTAAACTTTTTGATGTTTGCTTGTTTATAATGTTCTTACCCCTTTTGTTTTGTTTCTTAGCTCTATGGGGTTGAACCAGTTGAAAGTGCGATACTATCTGGAGGGAAACCAGGTGGGTGATGATGTTTACATTGTTCATTCAACTGTTGATTATTTACCTTATTCCTTTAGTTGCTATTAAATTTATTTTTTCTTTGTGGTATGAATTTTATTGGTTTAGCAACATGGACAAAAGGATATGGGTTGCACTTGTGCTTGGAGGGTACATCGTTAAAAAGTTTCCTTTTGACCACTTAGTTTTTAATATTTCATAGAAACTGGTCTTATTATCTCCCTTTAAACTTCTTGTTCTTCCACAAACAACTTGACCTCCTTGTATATTTGCTAGAGCCATTGCATTTATTGCTAATATGAAAGTATTTCTTCCTGCTTCTTAATTTTATATCTATTTAAGTGTCGGGCTCCTGCCTAATCAGGCAGAGAAAACTCAGTTGACCCTGCTAATCAGGTAGTTGAGCTAGTCCACTAAAAGAGGTCCTGTCATAGTTGACCTATTCTGTGTTGGCTTATTAAAAACTGATTTTGTTCATGTTTTTAGCTGTTTTTGCTGATACTGTTCCAGTTAACATTTCTTACTTTCTTTTTTTCTTTGGTTACTAGAGTTCAACATTCTGTTCGGATTGTTTGGGCGTATGTTTAATGGGGTTCACCCATTGTTTGAAACATATCTGTAAAGTTGCCTCAACAGTGTTGTTGCTGGAAAATATGTCTAGGAGTGGAACTGCTCTACTAAAATAATTGCTATTATATTCAACACATTCTGTGTTGGTATATTGAAAACAGATTCTGTTTGTGCTTTCAGCTGCTTGCTTCTTTTTTTTCTGATACCAACCCAGTTGAACCTTTCTTCCTTTTTTGTTTCTTTGGTTTTTAGAAGTTTAACTTTTTGTTCGACTTGCTTGGACTTACACATGTAATGTGTTTTCCTATTTTGGACACATTTCTGTAAAGTTCCCTCAACAGCATTGTTGTTAGATAATTTTCTTTTGTTCCTTAAGTTATTGGGGCTTTTTAGTAGTACTCTGGCATCAAACTTGTTTGCTCCACGCCGGTCAGTATCAATTTGATGACTCTTTTATAGGGTAAGGAAATTGATAACAGTTTGAATGCTGTAATTTATCTATATTCCTCAAGTCCCTTTGCCTCTTTTTTTATTATTTGTCTAATCTATATTTTGGAATGTGATTTTCCATGATATCGTCAATTAAAACTGTCTAGGATAACTCTGCCTTAATTGTCATGGGCCACTGCCATTTTTATGTTCTTGTGTTTGATAGCATCTCAAACTCTTAAAATTCTACAGCAAGATTGTTTGCACATCTGCCCTATTTGAAGTTAGCAATATCTTACATTGTCTTTTGCCTAACTTGATTAACTGCATGCTTGTCAATCTCTAGGCCCACATAAAATCCAAGGAATTGGTGCTGGCTTCATCCCTGGAGTTTTGGAGGTCGATATACTTGATGAAGTTATTCAAGTAAGCCTCAAAACTTTAAGTTGGCATGTCTCTTAGTTAGCATGTGGAGTTATCTGTTTGTGTAGTAATTGTGAAAAAATTTATTTTATTTTGAAGCAAAAACGTAAAGTGGTTGTATAAGAAATGTTACTCAAAAGGGGGAAAAAAGAAAAGAGGAAACATCATTATTGGACTTGTAATCCTACTGTAATAAATTTTGACCACTTTTTGAGGTCATCCACTTGATGGGCCAAACTTTTGATATGATTATTAGAAATAATGTTTCTCTTTACCTCTGGACAAATGCTTTAGACTTTCCTATTGTGCTTGTTTTCTTAACTTTCTTGATCTTTTTCTCTTTCTAGCTAGGTGTTTTTCTTGTATACTTTTTGTGTACCTGGGCTACAAATTTTAATGATATTCGATTACTTATTAAAAAAAAAAAAAGTTTCTTATCTATTTGCAAGAATCTGTTTGTGCTATACAGTCCAGAGTGTGCACCCCACCCCACTTTACTTTTTTCCTAATTTGGTTCAAGTGACATTCAAAGTGTAATAAGTATTTCTTTAAGCTTTGCATGGGCTAGTAAACTGAAGTCTTACCATGTGGGAACTGATGGTTCTCTCTTTTGGTTGCATGATTGGAGGTTCCTAACAATGAGGAAGTTTAGATAATCCTTCTAAGGCCTGTCAAATACTGTGTAATCTCTGTCCTCAAAATGTTCTGATTTTTAATGTCATTTCTGTTATCATTTTTATTTATGAGTTTGCTTATGATGATACATTATCTATTATGTGATATTTTGTGATGCGTCATTCTCTTTCAAAAATTCATGAAAGTAAAGACGTACGTTGTTTCTTATTTCTTTTTATGATTTTATTGCCTTTCTTCATTTATTCCTCAGGCCTAATGCTAATCTTTGCAGATATCAAGTGAAGAAGCTATTGAAACTGCTAAGCTTCTTGCATTGAAAGAAGGTTTGCTGGTAAGCTCACAAAAATGAAAAATATGCTTCAACAAGGTCCTCTCCATTTTGTTTATACAAATCTTTCACTACCCGCCTCGCTCTTAAAATAATTGTGATGGTTAAGTTTTCTGTCATTGGATGTCTTCTATTCTTTTGATCTTCAGTGATATATGTACAAACATTTATTGCAGGTAGGGATATCATCCGGTGCTGCTGCTGCTGCTGCAATTAAGATAGCAAAGAGGCCAGAAAATGCTGGGAAACTCATTGTTGTAAGTTTGATCTTTTTCTTTCTAGCCAGTTATTTAATTTTGTTTTCAGCCATAGAACGTGGTTTAGAGGCAATTTCAGTACATGTATTGATGGCTGCACAAAAAGGAAATGTTTTGTTTAAAAACAGCACTAAATTTCTGTAGGCAGCACTCTAGCTGCCATCTGTTTAGGATACAAGTGGTCAGTTATTTGACCTAATTGACAACTCCATACACATTATTGATTGATATGATTAGATTAATGGTTTAAAATTTCAGTAAATGAATCCTTCACTAGGTTTGATTTACCAAACACTTTATACTAATCTAAATCCTTTCTTGAGATGGCATTGACTTTCTTAGTTAATGAACTGTATTTGTTCATTCGTAGTGGTGTGGCTTTGTTGTTTAATGTGGTGTTTGCTTCTGATCTTTTCTTCATCAAAACCTGAACAGGTGATCTTCCCCAGCTTTGGAGAGCGTTATCTGTCGTCTGTGCTGTTTGAATCCATTAAGCGGGAGGCAGAGAGCATGGTTTTTGAGCCCTGAAATATGCCCTAACTTCAAAAGGGGTCAAGTCTTTTATGCTGTTTTGGATCTGAAATAGGAAGCATAGAATATGGTTATTGTTTGCTTCTGTGTCTGAACCTGAATAATAATGATGTGAATAATATCAAAGTTCTCTATTGTTTGTATAATAATTATGAGAGTAAACAAAGTATAATGTATTTTCTGGGAATTTGTTTCTGGGCATGGTCTCATTAGTAGCACAAAAATTGTTCAATATTACCATGGTTAATTTTAGAGAACGAATGAAGGTCTCAATCTACCAACCGACTTTCCCCCATATCAATGTTCTTTTCAAACAATCAAAATTTGTCAATGTCTCTCACAAAAATTTACTTAATAAAAAAAAATTCTAAGAAATCTAAAAGTATTGAGAAAAAAGCAATAAAAAAACCACCCCGAGATTCAAGAGTAGTCGATTTGCCTCAAAGGATTGGCCACCCCATTAGTTTCGGGGGTGGTTGATCCGCCTGTTGTTTGATGACCACCATTTTTTTTTTCCTAATTTGTTAGGGTAATTGTTTATTGAAAATTTTTTAGGGCTTTTTTTTAAAAAAAAAAAATTTGTTGACCAAAGACACTAGTAATTTGAATGGAGAACGTAGATTGTTTCCCTCATTTTTATTTTCTTTGGTGTTTTTCCGAGAAGAGTAATGCTTCTAATGACTCGAATTTAGAACTAGACATTGAAACACAGGCTGTCAGGCATTATATAGCAAGCTTAAAACGAAGAGATGAGAAACATACGTGCTTGGATTTCGGATATGGGTCAATCCTCCGGCTGCCACAATATAGAATGATCTATCGTTAAATCATTTACAACATATATCGCAAATGAAAATCTACCGGCAGAGTACAGAGGCAGAAGAAGACAGGCCCAATAAAGAATACTTGGAATGGAATTGGGATAGGGACCGCGCGAACGCAGGTCCCCACTACCACAAATTATGATGCAGGCTCTCCCACTTGGGGAGACCTTAGGCGAGCACCCCTCCTAAGTGCAATGGAGGTCACAAGCCTAGGCCATGGGCCTTCTTGATCACCCATTGACCCCATCCAGGTAAGTATCTTTTCCGTTGCTGCTTGGCCCATATTTGTACTCCGCACTTGCTTCTTCTCTTTTGTGTTTACTCCGTGTGGGACTCATGCTCCTTTCGCTTAACCAAAAATATGGCTTGCTACCCAAACCCATGGCATCATGCGCGCGGCTCTTCAAGGCCACAGAGATAACTTCGTTTTCTCTATTTTGAGCTAAAGTAAGTTTCCCATGGCCAGTGGCCACTGTTATTTGTCTCACACAGAATTACTTATTGTTAAATGGTGATCTTTAAGAGGAGAAAGGTGCGCACTTGTGCTGCTACGATGCTGTTATGGCCAACTTCCCTTAGTCAATTTCAATTTAATTGATCTCGGGTTAACTTGCAATTGCTATGGACCAGCTGATATGAGTTCAAGTTTTGTCATGTAGGCAAACCAACTGACCGTTTCTCTTCTCGTGTGCAGCATAGAGATTTGTTAACGACATGTTTCCCCAAAAATCATCCTTTTTAATTTCCAGTGGGCATGCTAGAAGTAAATGTCATAATATAGCTGGCGAATAGCAAATATATATAGTTGGTATTAAAATTGATACGACGAACATGATCTCAACAATCAGGTAACCTTTTTTTCCGAGCAGTAGAACAGAAAATAGCAATCTAAACATACAAATCTTTGTGACTCGGTTGACTCAGTTTTTCAAAGATTTTAGCTTTTTGTTCGCAGTTGATGTGGCTTCTTCCCTAATTCCAGTGTATTTGTTGGAAGGATACTCTCTTTTCGCTAAAGACCCCAAAATTCTTTGTTCCCAGATAATCTATAACCCAGTTCCATTTATCTTCCATCCCAATAGCTATATCTCTTCTGTCCCAATAGCTGTTAAGGTTAAAAAGAAAGACCAAAGTTAAGAATCCTCGATTGCTGCTCTCGAAAACCTGAAATTTTGGAAATCACGATTGATTTGTCCGAACCACAACGAAAATTTTGAAACTCGAAATAGATAGGGGCCGCGCGAACGCAGGCCCCCACTACCACAAATTATGACGTAGACTCTGCCTCTTGGGCAGATCTTAGGCGAGCACCCCTCCTGAGTGCAATGGAGGTCACTAACCTAGGCCATGGACCTTGTTGATCGCCCATTGACCCCGTCCAGGTAAGTATGTTTATGTGGTGCACCTTGCTCCTTATTTATACTCCCTTCTTGCCTATCTTTCTTTTTGTTTTCCAATGTGGGACTTTTTGCGAACATCAATACTCGCGCTCATCCCCAAAAACGTGGCATCTAGCACAGTGGGACACGCGGGATCACCATAAAGCAATAACGAACCTTTGGGAAGTTTGTAGCATGGTTTTTATGAATGGAAAATGAATTTTTCTTTTAACAATGTCTCATAAGAATGATGTATTTATTTATAATGTCCATTATTTTATTATATGACCAACAAGGAGTGGAAGGGGAAAGGGGAATTCAACTAGTGAGCTTTGCTTGAGCTATTCCTTAGAGCGCGTTTGGTTTGCGGAATAGACTCTTGGAATGGAATGGCTATTCCTATGGAATAACATATCTTTTGTTTGGTACGAGCCTATTCTTAGGAATAGTAATTTTCAAAAGAATCACTAATTCCTTACGCATAGGAATAGCTATTCCTCTAAAAAATGAGAGGAATAGCTATTCATTTTCGGTGGGAATAAGAGCTCAGTTTAAGTTGCTAGAAAAACCCTCGTCTCTCTCAATATTCCAGTAGAAACAAAAGCCCTTGTCTCTCAACTTTTATTGAACAGTCGTCTTCCTCAAACGGCAAACTGTTCGTCTTCCTTAGACTATGTTGATACACAGTTTTCCGATTGGTGATGTGGCACGCTTGTTGACTTCTTGACGAATGATTCAAGCTTGACCTTTCCTGCACAGTAGAGAAAAGAATAGGATCGAAGAGACCGGGGGTGAGCCGGCGGGGATACTCCGATGCCTAAGTCAGTGTATGCTTTTTAGATAATGAGGAAACAACAAAAGCTTTTAGAGTGCTAGAGTTGCGTTACCAGAACTTGTGGAGGTGACTTGTATTATATAGGCATGGAGTGATTGTTCCCTTGTCAATGACTGACTCTTCCCTGATTCTCTGCGAGGCAGTTTGTTACCAGGGATTTAGGTAGTTATCCGTATCAAGACCTAATGGGATCAGGATAGGATTTGGTTGTTGTGGCACTTTAAATTTTGAATGTTGATAGATAATATATCTGATCTTTTCGAAGTGCTTGTTATTGAATGANGGACGGTCGAGGCCTGAGGCCTTCTTGTCTGTTCGAGGTGTTCTCAGGTGATTGAGGCTTGCCTGGGCTCCCGAGGCTCGAGATGCTCTTGGGCTCTCGAGGCTCGAGATGCTCTTGGGCTTTGAGAACATGGGCCTTCCTTGGGCTTAGTACAGGTCGGATGGTTTTGTGGGGTTGATTCGTGACCCAACAGACTACAACTCTGTTTCTGTGATTTGATTTTTTCTTGGTAATGTGAGTCCTGTTGAGGGGGATTAGATGATGAGACAAAGGGTGTCGAGGAGGGGGTCTAGAAATTGGGCTCCTAGGAGATGAACAATGCGTCGCAGAATTCTTCGAGGAAGAGAGGGAGGTGGAGCTTGAGAGGGAAGTCCCTTTTGTGGAAGGATGAGAGGTTGAGGAGGGAGGGGATCGGGTAGAGGGAGCTCCATTTGTGCCGCTGTACTGGAAGTCATTGATGAGGGTCTCCTAGTCTTGCAGGGAGAGAGGCTTCGACGATGGTGCCGCTGGTGGAATAGGATCCTCTTTAGTCCATTATGGATGGGAGAATATCCAGTTCATAACTAAGATTTCTTTTTAAAAATCCTAAAGCCACAAATGAGACACTTGTCCCACTACCAAAAAAATATTATTTCAAATTAAAAAAAATAAAGGGTGGCTGGCCACCCCAAGGGCCAGATCTAAATAAAATAAAAAAAAATTAAAAAAAAAAATTGTTTGGCCCATTGGGGTGGCCGAACCACCCCAATTGGGGTTGGGGGTGGCTTCGGCCACCCCAGACCGGCCACCCTTTATATTTTTATTAATATATATATTTAATCTAAAATAAGATTTTTTTAGTAATTTTTTGGTAGTGGTACATGTGTCCCATTTGTGGCTTTAGGATTTCTAAAAAGAAATCCTAGCCATCAACTGGATATTCTCCAGTCCATTGAGAATCCGGATCCGCCGTTGGTGGCAGCCAACCTAGGTTTTAAAGTAATATTTTTCTTTTCTTTTTTATAAATTTAAATTAATTTAAATTAAATTATCCTTCTTTCTTTTTTTTTTTTCTTTTTTTTTTTTGAGTAATTCTTTCTTGTTCTTTGGTTACTACTAGAAGCATCTCAATTGGCCGTAGAAAATTTATTTTCATGCAAAAAACAAAAAAAGTACTTGACAAAATAAATAAAAGGTCCTTAATAAAAATAAATTATATTTGTATAATAAGGATATCTTAAGAAATTTGATTACAATATGATTCACCATCCTATTAGACTGTACCAAACAAATGAATATGAATAATTATTCAATTCCATACTTCATTCCAGTGTTTCGACCAAATTAAGGAATAGGAAGAGCTATTCCTTTTCCTGATGGAATAGTTATTTCGCGAACCAAACGAGCCCTTAAAGATTATGATATGTGTTGGACAACTCCTAAAATGTAAATTGTCATATGATAATTTATATTGTACTTATCATGTTCATAAACGGACTTTCAAGTCCATGTAATACTTATCACGCTAATTATTAAAATGTAAACGGTTACATGAGAGTTTACGTGACCATGTGAATTTGCAAGTAGGTCCGGCTCATTGCGTAGGCAAATTAGATAGCTAGTCATTAAAGGCCCCCAATGAAATAAGGCCTTAGTTACCGATATAATTTCATTCATCCATACTTATATTAAAGAGGGTAGTCAATGCTTTTAATTAAAGCTCAAATTATGGTAAACATTTTAAATATAAAATAGATTCCGCCTAAATTTGTTATTCTATGCCTCAACATCTATCAAGTCGGCTGTCTCAGTAAGGAATTGTAGTAAAAATTATAGTCCTTTCATCATTTTTGTTTATAATCTTTAAAAGCTAATACTGATGGAGCTCACAATCTTAACTGGAAAGGGATTAGACGATGCCATTAGCCATGGTTGATGGTTGCACACGCTGAGGATTTATGCGACCATGACTTTCTTGAGAAAGCAAGAGAAATTAACAAAGAACATAGTTGGTTTCATTAAACTTTTTAAATAACGCTTTCTGTTTATTCTGAAAAATGTTATGACGTGTATAATATATGAGAATTATATTAATTTTTTTTTATTGTCCATTTTTCTATTAAAAAACGCTAATTTTAATCGTGCATAATCCTAATAATAATAAGACAAAAATATTTGTAAGGTACAAACTTAGCCAAAAACATTTGGTAATAGAATTTTAACAGGGGCCGCGCGAACACAGCCCCCGCTACCACAAATTATGACGTACACTCTCCTCAGTGGGAGATGTTAGGCAAGTGCAGCTCCAAGGTGCAATGGAGGCCACCCACCTAGGCCATGGGCCTTATTGATCACCCATAGACCCCGTCCAGGTATGTATGTTTTTAAGGCCGCCCTTGTTTTTCACTTATACAATCCAACCCACCTCCCTTCTTTTCTTTTACCCAATGTGGGACAAAACCGGTGCCGCTTTCTCCGTCCTTTTCTTTTACCCAAACGTGGGACAAAACCGGTGTGGCTTTCTTCCTTCTTTTCTTTTACCCAATGTGGGACAAACCGGTGCGGCTCTCTTTAGGTAGTTTAGGACGCCCGCATTTATAACAAGAGTCATGGCTTGTGGGCACCCCTCCACACCTTAATTTGAAGTTTGAAGCTCCATCCTGTCTCCTGGTTACTACTCAAGACGGGAAAGGGATTTGTTTGTATACTGACTTTAGAAGGTGCTGCTCCTTTGTGTTTTTTTTATCCTTTTTGCTTGAAGTGCTCATTATCCATTTGTTGGTGATTATTAGCCTACCAAACCCTATCATGACCACCACATCGCCTTCCACATGAGCACCCAAGGTCCCAAACTTCGTTTCCAGATTTTCAAATGCATAACAAACACCATGTATAATAAAATTTTAGGATCAATTTATATTATTCAACAGCAAATAAGAATAAAATCGTAGGAAATGAGCGCTGCGCCGCCCCCACTCTCCCCTATCACAAACTATGACGTTGCTCTCCTGCCCCCGGGAGACCCCTCTCAAGCGCAATTAAAGCCACAAACAAGTGCAATTGAGAGGTGGGTAAGCAGCTAGGATTTCACTGTATTGTTGCAAACATTCCATTGCTGTATTTCAGCTTAGAAATGGTACTACCATAATGAAGCCAATTTTAGGGTGACCCTTTACGCGGGCCTTATTGATGAAGTATATTAGTCTTATTAGATGCCATCCAATAAAAGTATTTGTGCTCGTGACAGTGCAATTGAAGCCCACGATGAGGTAAGGGGATTACTGTTCGAATACAGCTTTACATCATTTCATTTAAGAAAATAAAGATTAGAGACGACCCACAAAACGAGAAGTTTGCCAAGAACTTTAACTAATCACATAAAATCCAGCTCAATCGTCGTTGATGAAAATCATAGACAGAAGGGAAGAGAGCCTAAGAAAAGACGAAATTTTACTTCGAATTGTTAGGGGCCGCGCGAACGCAGGCCCCCACTACCACAAATTATGACGTAGACTCTCCCACTTGGGGAGATCTTAGGCGAGCACCCCTCCTAAGTGCAATGGAGGTCACTAGCCTAGGCCATGGACCTTGGTGATCATCCATTGACCCCGTCCAGGTAAGTATGTGTAAACGGTGGCCATGGGTTCTTATTTATACTACGTAGTTGGGTTTATTGAGTTATAGCTTTTCGATGTGGGACTAAAGCTTGGTCGTGTTAATGTTGCGAGCTCGCGTCCAAAAACACGCAGTAGGGCCAAATAATTGTGCGTCGACGCATGTCCATACATTTATCTTAATTACCATTATCTGTGCTAGTAATAAACTCATGAGGGGACTTAAATAAATCAAGTTATGAGTTTCTTGGCATATTTTTCTAGGGCAAATATATATGATAAATGTTTAAGTAAGAGCGCGATTTAAAATTATTTTCCCATTTTTAATTTTAGAAATTAGATGCCTGAATGTTCGATTATTCTAGCTAAATCCCTCCATGAATTTGCTGTCCAAGTAAAATAATATATTTTTATTATGATATTAATTAAATTGTAGTACATAACATTTTTTTTAAAAAAAATTTTAATCAACATTTTTTTTATTATGAAAATATATATTTCACATGACAATGGCTACTATCAATGAGAATCAATGTTTCTCATTGATTATATGGATTGAAAATTTGAAAGTCTAACGAAGGATTTGGGATATGAGATTTGAAGGATAGTTTACAAGAACTCGAAATCAACTGCAAGTAATTTAAAGGACTTCAATGATGTCCCGTGAAGTTTAAGGCACCAAAGTTCAGCAGTAAAATGTTGAAAAGCAGAGTGGATGTGTAGGTGACTGAAAATTCCACTGCACAACTTCACCATCAATCCAAGAATCTGCGTCAGCAGAGATGAGGTTTATTTCTCCTGGATAGCATTCAAGTTATTGCTCTATTTTTTAATAGCTTTTATGTATTTGCTTTATCGTCAAATTATTTGAGCAGCTGGTGATTCCTTCTCAATAAAATCTGCATTATTGGATTGTTTCCACCTTTGGGTACTACCAAAGTTCCTCAAGGTTTCTCTCTCCATTTTTTTTCTTTTCCCTGGTAGTTTATAGTGAGGAATATGTTTTTGAGGTTTTGGGTTTTTTTCTTTTCAAAATGTTGAAATATTGGATACTTGGACTCCTTATCATGTCAAATTAACAGACTGTTTTCCCTTAATGTTGCTGTTGCTGTTGTTCTGCTTATTGTAACATTGTTGGTCGTTGAGATTAAGGCATAATTCTGGGGTTTGGTGGTTCTTTGTCAAAATTTTGAATAATTGGACTCTTTCCACTATTGCGTACTTGAGACATTTGGCAGTTCCTACTCCCTTGTATACTGGCTCTATTTATGTATACTAGCTACTATCTATTGATATACACTGGCCTATGATGGTGAGGCAAATGAGATTTTGAGAGTCTGGTGATTCTTTCAAAACTCTGCACTCTTGAACTGTTTTTTCTGGTCGGTCCTTGAAGTTCCTAGCTTCAGCTGTGTTTTCTGCTCCTCTTTCTGTAGATTGGTTCTTGATTTTTGACATAAAGGCTATATGGCATTTGGTTGTTCATTTGGATGATCTGCATCATTTTGGTCTTTTCAAAATATTGGGTGCTTTCCTTTTCTTTCTTTCTTTTCTTTTTCTTCTTCTTTTTTTTTTTTTTTTTTTTTTGCCATTCCTTTGTTTTGTGCTCTGTTAATGTTGGTTGCTTATAAATTTTGTGCTCTTTTGACCCAGCTTCTGTTAATTTTTGTGAAGAAATATTTATTGTTTGCTGTTTCTATTAGTGGGTTCGTGCTTGAATTTCTAAGCTATAATTTTGTTTTGTGCTCTATTTATGTTGATTTTTTAAAATATATCTATTAGATATTTAGCTTTTGATCTGTGTTGCCCTTTTTGTTTCATTCTCTTTTTCCCTCTTAAACACAAAATCTGCTAATAGTATCTTAGCTATTCCAATGTTTTGTGCTATCATAGCACTTTGAAGTACTTTTGTGATTTCAGTTCTTACAATGTTTGAGATCACAGATTGATCTTCGCGGAACATCCTCGTACTATTCTATGTAGATTCTTTGTAGATCACGTTAACATTTTTATGTCTTTGTAGTTTTCTTTCCACTCCTTCACATTTTTTTCTTTTTTCAGCTTGCAGTTTAACTAAAAACATAACATGGAAGAGAAGTGCACAATCAAGAAAGATGTTACTGAAGTATTATCTTTTTGAATTAATGCTTTTCATGTTGCTTTTGCTCTCATATTCCATTATTGCTGACGGGTTTCCTGTTTTGGGTAGTTAATAGGCAATACCCCAATGGTATATCTCAACCATATTGTGGATGGTTGTGTAGCTTGAATTGCTGCCAAGCTTGAGATGATGGAACCCTGCTCTAGTGTTAAAGACAGGTATTTAACTGCTTTACTTTTCTTTTCATTTTTTATGTTGATCATATTTTGCTTGGTATTAGAATGACCTAGCAAACAGAGGATTTGTTTAGGAATCCTTATTTGAGACTTTCACATTTGGATTTAATATTCGGAATGCAGGATTGCGTATAGCATGATCAAAGATGCAGAGGATAAGGGTCTAATTACGCAGGGCAAGGTTAGCAATGAAAATGTTTCCATATCTACAGATGTTTTCTTAGGCTCTTCATGCAAATTATGCACCCTTGCAACTTTGCCTCTCTTGGCTGTATAAGAGTTGAATTCCAATGCTGCCTACCCTTACCACTGTGCTTAAGATGGTGGATCTGGGGCTTTTGACAGTTATATGGTTCCATTAGGCATCTAACATATATTTTGTTAGGCTGTATGCAAATATTAACCTCGTTATGCCTTAAAGTGAGACTTGGAGAACTTCTAAGGGATTCTTTTCGCAGTTTAGTGGTGTTTATATAATTTTTTTAGTTTATATTTTTCCATTTTTTTGTAAGTATGTCATGCTTGGTTATGTAACAGATATTGCTAAATATCTGTTATCCAAACTATGGAGCATTGAACCAACATGTTTTCCCTTGATTCTGGATCTGTTTTCATGACGGCAAAAGACTGTCCTCATTGAGCCTACCAGTGGTAACACTGGCATTGGGTTGGCATGGATTGCAGCTGTCAAGGGTTACAACTTAACCTTACCATGCTGGCTTCAATGAGTATCAAGAGAAGAATTGTGCCCCTAGCTTTTGGAGCAGAGTTGTATATTACAGATCCTGCCAAGGGCCTTAGTGGGAATCTTGGGAAGGCTATTGAGCTGCTCAGTGCTCAGTGAAATACCTAATAGTTATATGCTTCAACAGTTTGAAAATCTTGCCGACCCAAAGGTATTCTTTGCATCAGATAATTTGATATAGATATCCGGACAGAGTTAACAATTTTTTTTTCCTTTCTTTATTCAGATCCATTATGAAACCACTGGCCCAGAGATATGGAGAGATTCAGGAGGGAAAGTTGATGCCCTGGTTTCAGGGATAGGGACCGGGGGTATGGCAACTGGTGCAGGGAACTACCTCAAGGAGAAAAACCCAAAGATCAAGGTTGACTTATGTGCGTGTGGATGAGTTTGTGTGTTTTAGAGAGAGAGAGACAGCCTATTATTTGATATTAATGTCATGTTTTCTTTTGCTATCTAGGTGTATGGGGTAGAACCAGTTGAAAGTGCTGTGTTGAGCGGAGGTCAGCATGGTTAGTTAATATTTTGTACATGCCAGAATTTTGTAATTTTTTTGGGTGCTGTTGCTAGTTGTGTATAATAAAAAACTCAGTATCATGTCGGTGCATGGAAGGAGTGCCAGATTTGCAAGTTTTCATTGGTATGAATTCGAGATATAATTGGAGAGAGTGGTGTCAAAAGTATCTCCTAAAAACTTCCATAGTGTTGTAACTTTATAGATGTGTTTTGTGGATGTAAGACTATATCTGCAGTCAAATGCTCACTAGTCTGTAAGCAAATATTGATATACTTGGATTTGCTAGAACATATGGTTGGACAAAAAATTGGGTAAGCCTAGATTGGCCCAATTATCTCCAACTGATTCTAGTTTATCCAATGGTAGTAACATCTTGGGAATTAATAAGCCTACTTGTTCATCTAAATGTCACTAACAGTAAAATCGATCATCGATAAGACCTTAAATTCCTGCTTTGAAAGATTAGTTTCATATAATTACAAATCCTAGTAAACTCAGGAATTGCCCATTTTTTTAAGTTAGAATGAAATTTTTTCTGTTTATGGTTCAATTAAAATTAGTTTTAATTTTTTATTTAATGGGATAGAAGTTGCACATGCTTGAATAGTCAAATCTCTTGTAGAACTTGTTGGCGTAAAATGTTCATTAATTGTCTCATCATATCTGGTATTTAGTTAAAATTATACGACTTTTTTAGTTTGCTTTCATTTTCAAATGACAGTTCTCTAACTCTAAATTTGCATAAAGGCATGCATTTGATCCAAGGAATTGGTGCTGGTATTATCCCTACTGTTCTGGATGTCAATGTGCTTGATGAAGTTATTCAAGTGAGTCTGGAAACCATTTTATTGGCATCAATTTTATTTGTATGTAAAATGATCTGCTTGGTGCTTAAGTTTCATGACTAAGTGTTGTATTTCAAGTGGAAAGCATGATTAGAACACATTATTTATGGGAAATGCAAGTACCATGGTCTTAACTCATTCATTAGGTGTTAAAACCTTACATCAATAAATAATGTAATCATTATGCATGAGTGGCTTTTGGATATGAAAGGCAGAGGACCAGACTCTGTGAATAGGATGTTAAGGAATTAACCTAAGAGGGCTTTTTTAGTCATCAAAGTCTTAGGAAGGTTGTCGTTTTCCAAGTTAGTTTGCTTAGTCCCACATATTGAGTTCATTTAAGTTGTGCTTTCTTGGGGGTATATCATCTGGATATGAATCTGCTTTATGAGGCTTGGCTTCAGTCTCAATTTCTTTATAATGTCAGTTAGTTTAACCAACACAATGGGTTCTTTCTGGCTGCTTTATGAGATATATTCTATAAAAGAAAAAAACTCAGACTTGTTTTTGATTCAGGTTCAGAAAAGAAAAAGTATCTGGAGGACCTTGTTTATATTTGTTATTTTGTCTGTTAGGCAAGACATGGATATGAAATTGTATACCTTTCCAATTAAATGGGTCATCCTCTTAAACCAATTTTTGAAATGGCACTTCTGAACTGAATATTTGCATGATTTTAATTGTTAGGTATTCAATGAAAGAAATGTTTTTGGAAAAGATATGAATTGCTCATACAAGAGATTGAGCATATCATATGGCTGAGTCCTAGGGACAAGTTGGACGTTCTATTTTCTTGGAATTTTCATGCCTTGGACAACTCTTTACCCCTAAGAAATTTAAAAAAAAAAAAAAAAAAGTAGAAGAAGAAAAACATTAAGCAGGGATTACAAGCTCCTGTCACATGTTTAAACAAAAGTTGCATATTTGTGTGATAGTTACTCGAACCAGTTCTAATTCTAGCCTAAGGTCACGCATATGATTTTTTTGTTTTTGGGTAAATCTTCTAAAAGTGTAATGCAAGTGCCTGCCATTTTGTTTTCATGGAAGTATCTATAATCTGATCTCTGCTAGCTGCTAATCAAAATGTGAATTTCCTGTTTCTGACTCCTGATGTTTTGTTGATCTTTCAGGTTTCAAGTGAGGAAGCTATTGAAACTGCCAAACTGCTTGCCTTGAAAGAAGGCTTGCTGGTGTAGTAGTTTATTAAGATCAGCTGTAATGGTTCTCTAGGAACTTTTTACATCCAATTTTGTTAACAAAATAATTTCATGAGTTCTTTTGTTGCAGATCTTTATAATATTCCATCTCTAAAAAACATGTTGGAGCATGTTTTTTGCAGGTGGGGATCTCATCTGGTGCTGCAGCAGCTGCTGCTATAAAGTTAGGAAGGAGGCCTGAAAATGCTGGAAAACTCATTGTTGTAAGTCTAAATGCTTTCTTCAAATTTCTCTAGAACCTCTTATATATGAACTTTGTTATCTGCATCATGATAGTGTGCTTAGGTTGATTTAGTTCATATTTTGCATCAGAATCGCTATAAATATATTTGAGACAACTCTCTGCCTGCCATAGCATATTCTAGGATTCATATTCGTTCCATTATTTCATACTCAAGCTAACTACAGTCAGTATGCCATGCCAGTTTACATGTTCAGAAAACATTGTTCACCTCATGTTGCAGAATGCTAAGATGTCTTGAATATTATAGGTATCCTCAAACTGATAATAACTTCACCTATGCCCTTGTAGCCTTGTGGTACTTCTCTCATGTAGGAAGGGGGTTTAGAATCCAACCCACCGTGGATGTGGGATATATGGGATAAGGGATTATTCTATCGATTGTTTTTTGTTTAAAAGAAGAAAGGTTGATTACTTCTGTGTATGGCCGTAAAATCATATTTATCAATTTGTTATATAGGCTAATGGATCATCTTATTGCTTATCTCCCTTTCAGTTCAAACTCTATCCACAAAAGGTTTTTTAAGACAAAGATCCCTAATTTTGTAGGATTTTTTAAACAATTTTAACAACAAAGTTATATGCTCAAATTAATTTAACTAACATGCCCTCCAATTGCTGAGTCCGATGAATGGGTGGATCGAGATGATAGGATCCATCCAAAATGAAAATTGTAGAGGTAGGTAGGTGGTTGAGTGGCCTGAGCGGATCATTGGGAGACACGGTTGGAAGTGATGGAGATTTGGTGGGAACAGCGAGGGTATTAACCTCAGTGTAACTAGGATCAATGTTTTGACTTTCTGGGAGATCAAGTGAGTAAGGCAAGATGGGGGAAGGAGGTTTAGGCGAGTTGTAGGCAAAGGGAAAATGATCATAAAGGCGGTATTCCTTTTGACTGTAAGGATAATTGAGGAACACAAGCTGGGTGGCAGGAGGGTCAAATTTGGAAGGATTTTGCGAGCGAGTGGAGGCAAACCATAGGCATCCGAATACCCACAAATGATTATAAATGGGTTGGGTATTGTACCATTTTTCATGAGTCTTATTGGAAAAAATGGCAGTGAGTGTTCTATTGATCAAGTATGCCGTAGTCAAAATCGTGTCCCCCCAAGAATTTGGTAGGCATATTAGCTTGGAAGAGTAAAGCTCAGGACACTTTAAGCAGATGCAGTGTTTATGTTCTGTTGTGGATTGGAGACATAACTGGTCTGATGAATAATTTAACCTTTGCTGAAATTTGGTTTTCTAGCTATGAAGTGAATAAAGAAGTGTAAAAGTAGGTGGGTCTTAGATTTGTACCACAGTAAGTAAACCCACATGCATAAAGTATAGTCATTCACAATGATTAGAAAACAATGAGCCCTAGTAATAGAAGAAACGCGATAACTACCCCAGATATCAACATGCAATAATTCAAAAGGTGCAACAATAGAGATGAAAATATGTTGAAATTCAAGTCATGTCTGTGATATGCTCAATGTAATGCTCAAAAGAAAACACCAAATTTCGGTAACCTCACGGTGGTTGACAACACAACCATTGGAGGTTGAGCACAACGGCCTGTTCTGGATGTACTAAGTGTTAAACCATCAGTTATTCCAAAAGTTTAAGCTAATAGGAAGATGTAAATTTAATCACGTAATTATTAGTTTAACACTCCCCTCACATATGGGCTCAAACTTCATTTTAATAGGTGATGCCTAACACGTGTAATATTTAATTTAAATAGAGGGTGAATTGACAGAGTTAAGGTTCGATCCCAGGACCTTTAGCTCTGATACCATGTTAAACCATCAGTTATCCAAAAAGTTTAAGCTGATAGGAATATGTAAATTTAATCACTTAATTATTAGTTTAACACTATGACCTTGCGTGAACAAAGACAAGCACGGCCTATTCATGTATAGAGGGAAATGGGTGTGTGCTTGCTTATCATGTTCGGCAGGTATTTGATATATTTCCTTATGGCGATGATCGTATCTTGTGATCGGTTGTCTTTCTTAACATGCTTTGCCGGTGCCATGCCTAGACAAAAGTTATGTCAGGTGCATATGTGAGTCCTACAAATCTAAAGGTTTATTATTAAAAAAAGTTGGATGAAAGAATGATGTTTAAACTTTCCCTAGAAATTTAGAATCCAATCCCATTAACTATTTAATTCAATTTTGTTTTCCATGCAGGTGGTCTTCCCCAGCTGCGGTGAGCGTTATCTATCTTTTGATCCCCTCTTTGATTCCATCATGCATGAAGCGGAAAACATGACTTTTGACTGAGGTGCTACCAAATAAACAACCTTTTTAATATGTAGTATTTTTGAAGCTGTTCGATGCAATAAACGACTTAAATTCACATAATTTGAAATAATGAGTGATATAGATTGTTTTGAAGTATGAGCAGTAATTTTCATGAACTACAAGTCTACAAGAATTTTAGTTCTTATCTTTCAGGTTGGAAGTATCAATTCTAGTATATATATTCTCGTCATAAAAATTACTACTGCGATATTTTACTTTTCATTTAAAAAGCAACAAATATTGAGTTAATTTTAGGGGAGAAAAATGTGTATATTTCATCCAAAAATATGCATTTAAAAGATTTTTTTGAAACAATAAGCGTCAACTCTTGAAAGTTATAAATAATTTCTGAACATAAAACCAATTCATTTTATTTCACTAATGAATCGAGGATCTAATTCATTTCATCAATAATGAATTGTATTCAAATTCAATTCAAACAAGATATGATGTGTATGTTGTGGACCTAAGCACATTTCTTATTTTTTAAAGATGTATAGCATATACCTTGGAAAATGTATGAATTCAGTTATCTCGTGTGTATGGAAGGGCTAGCAATTCAACCTGCGAACTCTGACATGTAGTTTTTGGGTTAAGGTTTAGATTAAATGGGACAACCCGTTTATGACCCGTTTAATAAAAGTGTCACACCCTAGATTAATAAGGTGTCACTCGGGTTAACCTGTGTGACACCTTTATTAAATGTTTATGTATGTATCTATATATAGTTTAATTGACAATTTTATCTGCGACCCGCGAACTCGTCATGAACATAACATGTAGTTTTAAGGTTATGTTTTAAGTTAAACAAGTTTGGGTTATAGGTCACCTGTTTAATAAAAGTGTTGTATTAGAATTGACATAAATAGATTGGCGGGTTAAACGGGTTGACACAAACACACGTGAACCCGTTTACCAGCCTCATGGAAGTGTATGGAATCCGGCTTCTATGTTGTAGTTAGAGTTGAGAGTCGGACAAGATTTTCGCATTTTCACCGCCATGGTTGGTGAAGTCAGAATTTTCACCTACTAATTATACCAACTTTATTTTTATTACTGACATGACTATGGTGACAATCGGTAATGTACTAATGTCGGTTCGATAATGTCGGTAAGCAAATAAATGGAAAGTTGGTCGGTAAAATTGGTTTGGTTAAAAAATGTTATTCTGCCTACCAAACCGAATTTGTCAAAAATAGAAAAAGTCTACCGTCTATCGGGCATTAGCTAAGCGGTGTTGGTCGGTACTCGGCCAGCAAGCAGTAGAGTTGGGTAGACCGTTATTTTGCATAGCCCTAACTGTAGTTTAAGCATTTAAGCAACTGATAAGGTTGAGCCTTTCGAGATATTAAAAAAGCTACCTACTTTTAGCTTTTACCGGTCTGACTAGTTTAATCATGGGTCATCAAGACTGCAAGAGTGACTCCACGCCCTCCATCCATATTTTCTCTCTCCAATCTGTCTTTTACCGTGGCAATCCTTCTCCCTTTCAGACATGGTTGTCCAAGACGGTAGCGGTAAAAACAGTATTTAAATCTCTACCGGCCGGTGATGAAAAATAAACATTTCATGAGAAAACAACTACATTAACTTGCGTCTGTCTGACAAAAATGTTCTTCCCTTCACTGAACCAGCCCTGCTCCATGCATGATGATCGTACCATCTGGAACACGTGTGTGAATCTGTGATGATGCAGTTAAGCTTACTGACACATGGTAAAATGGTACAAATGAGCTAGAAGTTTTGTTAGACAGATGGGCAGTCGGTTGATACAAGTGGATGGAAGTTAGTTCAGTTTAAAGTTTGTCATTTTGTTTTCATTCTCAACCTGAATCTTCTTCACCTGGGTTTGCACTCTCTTGCTGAAACAGAGGAGCATGCTCTGTTTATATATACAAACTCACCTCCCCGAGATGCACCCGCACCGCTTGCTTGACAACAACATGAGCAGCTTGCCCATTAATTTCTCAATCGTCTCGGGCTTCTCTCGAGACGCCACATCCTGGCTGGGTTAGTTTCTCAATCGTCTCTAAAGACATGGCCTCATCACATGAACATATGTAGCAGACATGCTCAAAAAGCAAATCAATATATCTTTATATTCTTAGCTGGAATACGTCTTGTCCTGATCTGGTTTGGATCAACTCCAACCCACTTGAGAGTTCTCGAACTCTTCGCCTACAGAAGCGTAGTAAAGACAAATTTGTAAACTGCATAGCTCTTCCGCGATATAATGGTAAAAGTATTTTTTTTTTAGAGGGTTTATGTATTAAGTTATTTATTTTATTGAATATTAAAGTATTAATTAAATGATTAAATTTATTTTTTTAAAGCTTAACTTTTTAGGAAAATAAATGGTTTAATATGGTATCAAAACTAAAAGTCTTCAATTTTAACTCTAACTTTGTTAAATCATTTTTATTTAAATTAAATAGTTCACGCCTAATAGAAAGGGAGTTTGAGCTATTAGGGAGTCTGAGCCGAAGGAGGTATTAAATTATTAAATTTACATATTCCCATATATAACAACAAAAATTAACTCTAAGAGGTGTTTGCCAAAAAGGCCCTTATTTCACTTTTTTTGTGGCCCTGTTTGTGGCTGAAGAGAGGATGAGCTGGTGACCAGTCACTGCTGGTACATGATAAGTCCTGTAGTATTAGCTCCATTTACTTGAAGTTCTTAACAGAAGAACTATTTAGTGCATGAAATTTCTTAGCTATTTCGCTGTTTTGTGCCCCTGCATGTTTGTGTAGATTGGTTCTCTTTTCTTTTCGTTTTTTGATGAATAAGAATCGATTTACGTACTCAAAAACCAAACAATCATTTTTTGAGCTTCCTTACCTTTTGTTGGTTATTAATATTTTCTGCTCTCTTGGCGTGGAGTCTCAAACAATTTGTGCTGAGAACTCTGCACATTACTTGACTATTTCTGGTGCAAGTTCTCTCACTCTTTCACATTTTTCTTTATTTGCTTGCAGTTTTACTGAAAAGATAACATGCAGAACAAATGTGCAATCAAGAGAGATGTGACTGAAGTATTGCTTCATCATTGGAACTAGTTTTTCTCATGTTTCTTCTTCTCAAATTCAATCATGCTAATGGTAATTACTTGGCTGGTGCAGTTGATAGGTAATACACCAATGGTATATCTAAACAATATTGTAGATGGTTGTGTAGCCCGTATTGCTGCCAAGCTCGAGATGATGGGACCTTGTTCTAGTGTTAAAGACAGGCATATAACTTGTCATAAATTGATTGTATTTTGCTTAATATTAGAGAATCACTTGGATATAATTATTGGCATGCATGCAGGGTTGCGTACAATATGATTAAAGATGCAGAGGATAAGGGTCTGATCACTCCGGGGAAGGTTAGTTTAGAGAATTCTCCATATCTACAGATGCTTTTTCAGATTTGGTCATACAGATTATGGAACAGTTAACTAACATGTCCTCATTCTTGACGGCAAAAGACTGTCCTCATTGAGCCAACTGGTGGAAACACGGGCATTGGATTGGCATCCATCGCAGCAATCAAGGGTTACAAAGTCATACTTACCATGCTTGCTTCAATGAGTGTTGAGAGAAGAATTGTGGCCAGAGCTTTTGGAGCTGAGGTGTACCTTACAGATCCTGCAAAGGGCAATGATGGGATTTTGGAGAAGACCAATGAGCTACTAAATAAAACACCAAATAGTTATATGCTTAATCAAGTTGAAAATCCTGCCAACCCGGAGGTATATTCTTTGAGTCAGATATGTTGGAATATGGATAGATAGTTGACAGCAGTCACAGCATTAACTGATGATATAATTTTGTCCTTCTTTGCTTAGATCCATTATGAAACCACTGGCCCAGAGATATGGAGAGATTCTGGAGGGAAAGTTGATGCCCTGGTTGCAGGGATAGGTTCTGGGGGTACGGTAACTGGTACAGGGAATTTCCTCAAGAGCAAAAATCCAGAGATCAAGGTTGACTTGTATACGTGTTTGGACTAATACTATTTAGTATACTGCTGTCAACTGAGATAATATGGCAGTGAAAATCAACATTTGGGTCAGCAAGAGTTTGTTAAAAAAAAAAAATCAGGTGTTAATTTTCACGGCTATATAATCTCAAAATCATATATCAATCTATTAAATAACATTTCTAATTTGGTTTACTTATGGTGTCTAACCTCTTGTTTGATGTTTAGGTGTATGGTGTAGAACCAGTTGAAAGTGCGGTCTTACATGGAGGACGGCCTGGTCAGTTAACATTTTTTGTACTTGTCCTGAATTCTTTTCTCTTGCTCAGTGCTGCTGCCCTTCTTGTGTATACAGCTGAAAGTACTACCCTGAAAGGGTTTAGGGTTTAGGAAAAAAAATCATAGTAAATTCAGAATTTACCTGTTCTAATAAACTAGAATGACAATTTATCCATTATGGTTCAATTTAGACTAATTTTTAAAATAAGAATTTGAAGGCAGAGCCTTTTTCTTTAATGCAGATATAAGTTGCACATGTTTGAATAGTCTATAATCTATTGTTGACTTGGGTTGCATAAATGTGTTTTTTTTAGATGAATAAGCTTCTTTTACTAATCAAACTAAATACAATACAATCAAAACTCTCCAGTAAAAACTGGGTCCCAGATCCTAAAAACCAGCAACTTCAAACTCAATCAACCTACTCTCAGCCTCAGAGCCAGCCTTCTACAGAATGACACTAAAATGCAGCAAAACACTATCAAACAATGCTTAGACGTCAACCCAAAAGCTTCAATCAGCAGCTTTTGCATATAATCACTCCACTTTTGTAGAATATTATGCCCAAATCACTCTTTATACTATATACTTCTGTATAAATGTTTCATTAATTGTCTCATCGTGTGATTTTTAGTTAATTCTTTCATAATGCATTAATTTTCAAATGAGAGTTCTCTAACTGTATACATTGCATGCATGGAAATCTCATAGGCGAGCATCTGATCCAAGGAATTGGAGCTGGTTTTATCCCTACTGTTCTGGATGTCAATATGCTTGATGAAGTTATTCAAGTGAGTCTGGAAGACTGGAAACCATTTTATTCTCCTTCACTTTGATTTCACATGTGAAATTACTTGCTTCTGCTATAATTTTTATAAGTTATTATTGCAAACCCTTGTGATAGTTTTATATATGTATGGTGCAAAATACCGTGCAATCATATATTTTTTAAAGGAGAACTTTCAATAGTATTTCTTTGTGGATCTTGTCAAGGTATAGTAACTAGTGCCTGCAGTTTTTTACAGGGCAATATTCAGAAATGGATTTCCTTTCAACAACTCATGACATTTTGGTAACTTTTTCAGGTATCCGGTGAGGAAGCCATCGAAACTGCTAAGCTGCTTGCCTTGAAAGAAGGTTTGCTGGTAGGGTAATTCCATAGGAACTTTTTGCACTCCATTTCTAGACTATTTATTATTATTTTTTTTTTAATTTTTTTTTTTCTCTCCTTTGCAGGTCTTTATGGCTTTCCATTTCTATGCTGAATGTGGTACCATGTTTTTTTTCAGGTGGGGATTTCATCTGGTGCTGCAGCAGCTGCTGCAATAAGGTTAGCCAAGAGGCCGGAAAACACTGGAAAACTGATTGTTGTAAGTCTAAGTGCCTTCTTCAAAGTTTGAAGTTAATTAATCAGCTTAAGCTGACTATCATAATAGAGATTAGGAAGTGCAACAGAGATTCTATCTCCATTTGAGAAGGGTACTTGAATTTTATTTATGGATGGATATTCAAATGAAATAAGAAACAGTAAAAACAATGGCTTCCAAATGTTTTAATTCCAGTAACAAAAAAAGATTATAGTAATCTACATTAATTGTGCTGAACCCAATTCCATAAACTAATTAAAATGTTTTATTTTGTTTGGCATGCAGGCAATTTTTCCGAGCTGTGGAGAGCGTTATCTGTCTACTGTACTCTTTGATTCTATTAGGCACGAGGCAGAAAACATGTCTTTTGATTGACTGACGTGAGAATGAATAATGAACATCAGCAACAGCAAGTGCTGTATTCATGTTCTGCATGCAGCATGCTGTCTAGAAATCTAAAATAATGAGAAAACCTTCACTATAATTTGCTTGGAGTTGTTGGGGAAGAATTTTACCACGAATACATTAATTATATATATATTTCACTCTTTATATTTATGTATAAATGTTTCATTAATTGTCTCATCATGTGATTTTTAGTTAATTCTTTCGTGTGCATTCATTTTCAAATAAGAGTTCTCTAACTGTATACGTTGCACGCACGGAATTTATGGTCAGCTTAAGTTGATTAATTAACTTCAAACTTTGCATCAAATCCCCCTAAATATGTTTCATAACAAAATATTTAGGAAAATTCTGCATACTCCTCTTAAACTATCACAAAATTTACAATTTACAAAAAAAGATTATAGTAATCTGCATTAATTGTGCTGAATCCAATTCCGTAAACTAATTAAAATTTAAAATGTTTTATTTTGTTTGGCGTGCAGGCAATTTTCGAGCTGTGGAGAGCGTTATCTGTCTACTGTACACTTTGATTCCATTAGGCATGAGGCAGAAAACATGTCTTTTGTTTGACTAACGTGATAATGAATAATGAGCATCAGATAACGCTCGTACAACCAGCCATGTAAGTCCTCCTCGTACGAATTCTGCTGCTTCTTGTTTGTACAAGGAGGACTTACATGGCTGGTTGTACGACTGGGCAGAACGGGTGTGAGCCCATTACTATTATGTTTGGAATTGATGGTCCATTTTAAGGATCGTTAGGCCCATTTACTTGGGTATTATTAAATTGATAAATTTGATAAAGAGTTCTATAAAAACTCAGTTATCTTGTTGTGCAAGCTATTACAAGAATTATCACCAGAAACTTCTTTTTGACTTTTCAAAAGAAAGAAACTTCTTTTTGAAGATTGACGATCTTGAAATAAGTCACTTTTATCCTTAACCTTAATCATTCCATCATCAAATTCACCCTTTCAACACCACAATTACACTTTCTTTCTTTCTTTCTTTCTTCTTCTTCTTCTTCTTCTTCCTTTTTTTTTTTTTTTTTTTTTTTTTTTTTTTTTTTTTTTATTTTTTTTTTATTCATAAAATTTATTTTTTATTATAAGAAGTTTCTTTAGTTTGTTTAAAAACAAAAATAGTCTTCTCGTTAAAATTTCGTCTAAAATTTACCAGAATATCATATTAACACTATTGATA